>OZ020544.1:1971272-2068329 GCA_963971435.1 Lasius platythorax
GGCATGTTTACATACGGATAAAGATCGAATTTTACAAAAAAGCTTGTTTACATACAATTGCACTAGCTCCGCATACATTGTACAACAAGAGCCGACGCGAGCAATTGTTAGTCTGAGAGAATTCCCGAGCGGCTCCGTTCGGATCGATCTCCGCCGATCACAGGCTAGGAGAGTCCGTATGTAAACATTTGTATGTAAACATGCTTTTTTGTAAAATTCGATCTTTATCCGTATGTAAACATGCCTGACTATCCGCCTAATGAAATTGTTGATATTATAACGGTTTTAGGGGAATGTCATAACAATTTTCGTGCAGCGGCAATACGGTACGCTGAACGCTTTCCAATTAGGAGACACCCAAATCATAGGACAATATGTAGAGTAACCGAAAGAGCTCGCGGTGGACATCTTGTTCGCCAACGCAGGCGCCACGAATACGACGAAAATGATGCTCGCGCTGTGACTATCCTAGCAGTTATTCATCTTGACCCTCATATTAGCAGTCGCCAAATTGAAAGAGAAATTGGTATACCACAAAGAACGGTTTTAAGAATTCTAAATGTTCTTAGATATCATGCCTACCACGTAACTTTGGTTCAAGAGTTAAGGCCACATCATATTCAAATGCGTATTGAATTTTGCCAATGGGCTTTAAGAATGATAGCAAATGATCCTAATTTTTTTAGATTTGTACTTTTTTCTGATGAGGCTAAATTTTGTAGTGATGGACAACTTAATAGGCACAATTCTCATTATTGGTCAAATCAAAATCCCCACTGGCACATACCTGTAGACCATCAAAATCGATGGAGCCTTATGGTATGGTGTGGCATAGTCAATGGTTATTTCATTGGTCCTTATTTTTTTGAGAGAAATGTTGATAGAAATAGCTATTTGGAGTTGCTAAGAGATCGGTTGCCAGAATTGTTAGAAGATGTTCCTTTAGCTACAAGACAAAAAATGTGGCTCCAGCAAGATGGTGCAGCACCACATTTTGCACGAATAGTACGTAACTTCCTAAATTATAACTACAATGATAGGTGGATCGGACGAGGAGGTCCAGTTAACTGGCCTCCTTGCTCGCCAGATCTCACATCTTTAGATTTTTATTTATGGGGCTACTTAAAAAATGTTGTTTTTGCAGAACGGCCAACAACTAAAGCAAACATGAAAGACCGTATTCGTCGAGCTTGCGCAGTGATTCCAAGAGAAACTTTACTAAGAACAGTACAACATTTCCAGAGGCGATTACATTTATGCCTTGAGGCCAATGGAGGTAACTTCGAACATTTGCTTCGTGGTTAATAATTATAATTGTTATAATAGTGAGAGGCAAGGGGACTCACGGTAAACAAGCACCCCAAAGGAAACAGAACTTACTACGTCCACGTCGTTGTTTCTGGGTAATGCTAAAAGTAAGATAAACGCATTTAAACAAACAGTACGGCAAAGTACTGCTTTCAAGCCTCATAATTCGAAAATTACTCAATGAAAAAATATTTTATTATAGTGTTTTGGAAAGCTCTCGAGATAACCTACAAGAATATGTAACAAGAAATAGTAGGTTCCATTTAAGAAATTTAAGGTAACCTTCATGTGACCTTCAAATTACTCTTCAAGGTCAAACCAATGGTACCATCTTATGTCCCCCTCGACACTATACAACTTTTGTCTGAAACATTTTTCTGTATCTGGCTTACCAACGGAGAAATTTGAGTGGGTCACTTAAAATGGCTCACCCTGTATATATTATATAGTATAAAGCGATTTGGAATAATTTTGTAAGTACCCCTTTCTGTGCGTAAGACCGATCGCCGAAGGCGGTTGAGCGAAATAAACTGCAGATAGAAATATCATCTCGCGCATATCTCACGTTAATAAGTACCGCGACTTCATCGCAGGGAGACGATATCGCGACAAGATATGTCGCTGAGTATGTAATTGTCGAGTCACGTATGGACTGTTTATGTTGAATGACGTGTAGATGTTTTTGTTTCTTTTTGACTCATTTTCTTTTCTTTTTAGTGCTTTAGCGTCTATCTCAGACTGATCTCTGGGACTACGGTCGGGCTCTCAAACGTCGATCGGTGGAGACTCGAACCCGTACTAGAAACGGGTAGTCTGACTGATACGATCTCTCTTGGCATGGGGGGATGTGACGTTGCCGTCCCGACGCGCGTCCATCCCACCATAATCGCGGGGCAAGGGCTGAGTGGCCGCGCCACGCGAGAGAGTACGAGAGCCGGATCATACTTCCGGAAAGACAAATGCGATAGAACAACCATTATTATTATTAATTATTTATTTTTATATTTTCTTTATGTATCGCGGGAGCCTTGTTGAGAGGAATGCTATAACAAGGAGTAGAAAAAGTAGACTACGGCCAGGGAACTAAAAGCGGACACATGCAAAAACGGACAGAAGAAATAATATTTGTCGAGGCCGTCCGAGCAAGGTCGCCGTTAACGGACGAAACGCATGGATCCTCACGAGCACCCAGGACCGCGTAGCAGCGAGGCGAAAAAATCGCCCGGAAAATCGAAGGAGGAGATCTCCGAGCGGCCGTATTGCGAATCCGGACAGGAATGCACCGGACAGCTTAGAGGTCACGCTACCCGTAGGACGAATCGGCCTTAAAAAGGAGGCTGCCAGCAATTAATATAAGGTTGTCGCAAATTAGCGATCCGGGCGCCGTAGGCCTACATACGGCCGTGCGTAAGCCGAGGGGCGGCGATATGACACGCGACGCCGTAATTGGGTCAACGCGCGCACCCCCGTTCGCGCAGGATTGACTCGCGATATCGACCAGAAGGAATAGATCCTTCACTCTCGTATCGACCGTCTATCGCGTTGGCGTACCCGCTCCCGAGCCCTGTCGAGGTCAATTAAATTAATAACGTGGTTGTCGAAGGCTTAATAAAGGATATCAAGAAGGAAGTCGAGTGACCAGGAAGCCGAGATTCTGCCGGTGAGGCTACCCGTGTAATATTTATCGAGAAATTACGTTTGGTAATGTCCGAGTCTCGATCGCTCTGACGCTGTCGCGAGCTCTTTTGGTGAATTTTTGGCGTTTTTGAGTGGGCTCAGCCCGCCTTCTTTTTCGCGATTTAGTGTTAGTGAGCGACCAACGTCAAGCGGCGAGAGCTTCGAGATGGTAGATCCGCGAAGATTAATCGTCTCTCCCGGATTCGGTCGGGTATTGCGTTGTGCATTTTCCGTTGTCGTGTATGTATCATTGCGTAGGTCGAGTGATTATCCGTCCGTCGTTCTATCGTGAGTCTCGTTAGCGCGTAAATTAAGAATCTGAACTGTGTTGTGTGAGCGTAAGGCGTGTGTAACGTGCGAGAATAATATCGCGTGCGTCGCGCGCGAACACCTGTGAGCGCGAGAGCGAGAGAGAGAGGGAGAGTAAGGCGCGGGCGAGAGAGAGAGAGAGAGGAAGCAGTCGTTCTGCCGCCCGACGTATATCGATTTCGCCGTCGTAGATTGCGCGTTATTTTTCATTTAAGCTTTTGTCGCGGGATTCTCGATCTTTCTTCTAGTATGTCGTGCTCGTGCCAGTCTCTCACGCTATGGTATGAAAGTCTTGCCTTCTGAAAACATTGTTCATTAGACGAAAAGTCGTTGATCGTCTGACATTGCGGCCTTCGCGTATGAATTGCGGCCGCGCTCTCGTTATCGAGTTCAATCCGCCACATCCAGATTATTAGGCCGCGATTATCCATGTTGCCGCCGTATCATTGATGTCGTGTGATATTACGTTGGCGAAAAGTTATGTTAATTTTAGTCGCGATAACGCCGTTTTTGATGGATAATTGTTGTACTTGTTTCTCGTAGCATTAGGCTATCCAACGTCATTAAGATCTCTTTTCTCTTATCAACAACGAATACGTTGTTGCCCGAAACCCCTTCCTTATATTATACTGAGTAATTACGATTTCTGACAAACCTCTGGTATATTATTTTCAACTTTTCTGGGCATTATAAGTCGCCCCAATAACCAGCCGTAAATCTCTCTTTCATTTCTTTTAATATTATCAATCATTATCAATTGTTATTGTATTTTCTTTTATATCATCAAAGTCTAATAAATATTATGTTAGTGTGTCAGTATCATTTCGCGTCTATTCTTTTTGTGTTTGTGTCTCGTTATGCCGAGTATTTTCATACGGTCATTAATTCCGCCGGTTTCGCGTATTGTCTTATTATTTAATTATTTCGCGGCAACACCTCCCTGCTCCTCTACCGTTAGGAAAGTTAACCGGCCCGTAGCGAACTGGTCGGCTCGGATTTCGCGTTAGCTATCGTTTGTCGCGAATTGACGCGTGCAAGATCGCGTCTGGCGCCCAAATCTTTAGTCTTTTTCACGTGTCGCGTAATCGAAAGCCATTTGTCCGCTGCGGTACGCGCGGAACGCCTTAAAACCGAGTTTCCCCGCGTAATCAATATAACCCTTTTACTGGTTATTCTTTCTTTTTGTCGACAACCGACTTCTTCCCCGTTGGAGCTCCGAACGAGAGAAAAAGTCGTCGCACCATACTCTTTTACCATGTATACTCACTAAAGATATCCATACTTTTGTACGATGTATAATCGTTAAAAATTCGTACTTAAATAAAATATATTCGTATTAAATATATATCGATCTTTTCATTTCGAGTTGCTTGGTCGTAGGCGGGTGGAGGGGCGGAGCCCCTCCCCCCTGCACCCCCTTCCCCGCCTGCTCCCGTAACTGCGACTGGAAGGCTTCGCCCCTTCGAACTCCCCCTATTGCATCGCGCCGTAGTTCGAATTTTTTTGACACTTTCGTTTTAGGTCACTTTTGGGGGGTCAAGAACTTAGAAAAATTTATTTAAAGTGGGATCCAGCGTGCGTATCTTTCGATTCTCTATCGACTGGTATATATTAATTTTTAACAATTTTTGAAAAACAAAAAACCCCCAAAAAATGTCAAAAAAAGTAGGGTCCGAAAGGCATATTTTTTGATTCTCTATCGACTGGAGTAAACTTATCGGGGTCGATTTCCGAAACTCCGATCAGCCTTGTGGAACTTGGAAAAATTTTCGAAAAACCCAAAAAAATGTCGAAAAAAGTGGGGTCCAACGTGCGTGACTTTCGATTCTCTATCTACTGGTATATACTTATTTTCAACAATATTTGAAAAACCAAAAAATATCGAAATGTCGAAAAAAGTGGGGTCCAAAGTGCTTGATTTGCGATTCTCTATCGATTGGTGTATACTTATTTGGGTCGATTTTGAGACTCCGATCAGCCTTGCGGATCTTGAAAAATTTTTCGAAAAACCCGAAAAAATGTCGAGAAAAGTGGGGTCCGGAGTGCTCCGTTTTCGATTCTCTATTGACTGGTATATACTTATTTCGAACAATTTTTGGAAAACCAAAAAAATTTTTTTAAATGTCCGAAAAAAGTGGGGTCCGAAAAGCTCCGTTTTCGTTTCTCTATCGATCGGTATATACTTATTTCGAACAATTTTTCCAAAGTCCCTTGTAGAACGGGAAAAAAAAATTTTTTTCCACGTATCGTCGTATTTTCGCCGACTCTATCGATCCCGACCAACCCCGCCTTTCTACGACTCGCCGTTCTCGAGATATCGTCGCTTCCGGTTTTCGACTTCCGGTCGGTTAAACTTCCGGTCCGACCCTACCCGACCCCGTTGACCCCACCCCGCTCCGACGCACCGTTCTCGAGATACCGCCACTTCCGGTTTTCGACTTCCGGTCGGTTAAACTTCCGGCGTAACCCTTCCCGACCCCGTTGACCCCACCCCGCTCCGTCGCACCGTTGTCAGGGTTAGGGGGTTGAGTAGTTGAACGAAAAAAAAAGAAAAAAAAAGGATTGAGAAGGGGGAAATCCCCGACGCGAAGAAAGAACTTGTTGCGAAGTAGACGGCGAAGAACAAAGGTATATATCCAATTACGCCGCCTCGCCGCCACGACGCAACATCCGACCGACAGGTTCGAGCCGGTCAGTCTTCGGTCCAGCTCTCGCGGAGTTAACGTCGCTCCCGTGCGGTTGCTAGTTCGAGTGCGAAAACCCAGTGAATCCTAGTGAAAACTGTGTTTCAACCGTCTTTTTCAAGACGTACGAGTATGTCGCGAGTAGAAACGAGGTCGCCTGTCTCAGGCTTCCATCGTCGCCCGCCTATCCGACGTCTGCAGAGTGTCGAAATGGCGTATATGCATCGACCTCCTCGCGATTCCACCGACGAATCGGTGGACATCAACGACGAACGCGAGAATCTGTCTTCGTCGTCGTCAGGTTCGTGGATCAACACGAGGGAAGAACGCAAGTGTCTGTCGTCGTCGTCGGGTTCGTGGATACACACGAGAGAAGAACGCGAGTGTCTCCCGTCGTCGGGTTCGTGGATCCACACGAGGGAGGAGTGGTATTTGATGCCCGAATTGCGGTTCGAGCCGTCACCTGATGGTGAATCACCGTTGCTTCCCAACGTAGAAGACGATGTCCAACCTGCTGCTGTTCGACAACACGACGAGGAGCAGGTAGCAGCGGACGACTACGTACCAGAGGAGGAGGTAGATAAGGAGGAGGAGGAGGAGGAGGAGGAGGAGGAGGAGGAGGAGAAGGAGGTTGCGAGCAGCGACGGTGAGTCCATAATAACTATTTCCGACTCGCTCAACGACAAGTACGTCGATGAAATAAACGTGTTCGATCCCGTCAGGGTAGAGCTCGATTTTGCGGAGGGAACGGATATTATATTTAAATCCGACGTTGATTCCATTCTCGTCGCGTCTACGACGCTCGAACCGTTTATCTGCATGACGCAATTGACGATCGACATACGTCCGGAATTGATCACGCGTTGTCGAAACGTCAAATTGTCAAAATACTATGAAAGATGAGAAGATTTCGGTCCATTGAACCCCGCGGCTTTCCAAACCACTCCCGACTCGATAGACAGTCGCAGAGAGTGGTACGAATTTCGATTGGGTTACATCGACTGCAGGCCTCTCTACGTTTTGTTTCAAATTGACAAAATCCCTCGAATCGAGGACGAAGCGGTTCGTTCCGATCGCGAGAACGACGGACCTTTGCGCCTGGCGTGTTCGGCCTTTTTTCAAAAGATAGTGATCGCGGCAGCCCGTCGATTGGACTCTCAAACATATTCCGCGCGTGGTGGCGTCTCTGCGTTGAAACTCCCGTTTCCCGAGACGTACAATATCTTGTCGAGCGATTTTTACCTGTACGCTGCTCTATTTTCGCACGAATTGCGAGAAAACGACATTTATATCGAACTCGAAATTCACGCCATAAAATTCTATTCGTGCATCCACGGTCTGCGCTTGCCTAACAAAGAGGCGCGATACGTGTTGCAAGATATAGCGATCGTGGATCATCCACATATCGATGTCGTTCAATTACACAGAGCGGACTCTGTCTCCGACACGGATGGAAATCCCTATCTCGTTTGCTTGGACATACGCGCGAACGACAGATCTCTGTACAAGACATTTAACAACTCGATCGATCTCGGTGCACCTAAAATGACTAAATACAGAATCGCTCATCTCAGAAATTACGGATACTTCACGCGCCACAGTTGCCCCAGGTGGAGTGACAACTTTGTTACGTACTGTCAGGTATACAATTCTGCCGCTAAGATGGTTCGTCCGATGGACTTCGGAACCATCGCGGCTTTTCTCTTATCTCGCGGCTTGAAGAAGGACAAGTCGCTACTCTACACACGACGACGCGTCAAACAACACATATCGAATGTTATCTTCTTCTTTAGAACCTACATGCGACTAAATTACGAGTCGCGTATCGAAAAAGTTATTACTTTAGACAACCAAAGACACGACATCCCTCGTGAAATAGAGAGATTGAGAATATTCGATTCCGCGTGCCGCACGTACCTTACGAGAACTCTTCTCAAACGCCGTCTACTTGTTCGTATCGCGAATTGGCACCGGTATCTCTTCGATACCATCGCCGACGACGTTACAATTTTACGCGAGGCTTATAAACTGTTTCGTAATCACCTCGACGAAGACGCCGTTAACATACCGCACTTTTATATATCGATAGCCACGCGAGCTTACTTTAGATTGATGTATTTCGCGCACGGTATTAACAAGGCGTACAACTACCAATTGTGCAGACTGATGTTCGCCGAAAACACCGAATGCCAGTCTATCGACAGAGAATTCGTTTGTGTCAATTCGGCGATCGAAGGAGATATTCATTTTCCGCTTTTCGCTTCGGATATTCCGAATGAGATGGTGAATGCTTTTAAACTTATTTGGGAAATATCAAGAATGATAGTCACCAACGATCCCATTCAATGCTTAACAATTATCCATGCGTCTTGGCCTTACGCGCGACTTACCGACAAAACGAGCAACGTACATACGCAACGAACGATACAATCCGTGTTCGACGATCTTCGCCATAGAATATCGCCTTTTCAATTGGAAGCGTTTCTCAGCCGCTGCGATTACTTACCAGCGGGACACCAGGTACGCGTTACAGGTACTGTACAAGCCGATGTAGTTGCTTGAAACGTTTTACTAGAACCAAGAACCTCGATAGCTCGTGCAGCAAGGATGACTATCAATGTTTCACGAATCGAAGACGTATACGCCGCCCTCGTCGACGAAATACATTCAAATTGGTTCGTGGTTCCTCGGTCTCTCTGGGATCCAAAATGTACGCACATTCCAACCTTCAGCGTCGTCAACGTGGGAGAACCTCGCGTTTTACCGAACGGACAAACTTTAACGTCGTCTCTAATCAAAAGAATGATAAAAGATCGACGAACGAGAATACGATCGCAGAGACGATCCCGATCCTTGGATCGATTCGAAGACCGGAATGACAAGACGACTGAGCGAGCTCCTGCTCGCAGTCGTACCGTCGAGATTGCGACAGAGCCGGTAGACGCTCCTCCTCCGACACGTCAAACACCTCGACGTTCGACGCGTTTACAAAGCTTACAAAGCAAAGAAACTGAGACAACGACAACACCTCCTCGCGAACGCTCCTCTTCCTCCTCGCCGGCTCCCCGACGCAGAAGCGGACGACCAAAGCCAATCGTATCGTCCGAATCAGACAAGGTGCCTGATAAAGGAATAATGCCATCCACATCGAAGCCGATCGTTATATCCGACGACGACGACGACAGCGACCAGCAAATATCGCACAAGGACGTTAAATCATCTTTCACAGCACCGAAGAAACCTACTCATCATCGAAGCGGTAAAGGTACCCGAAAAATAAAAGCCACGGTAAAGTCTTTAACACAAGAGCACGATATTGTCATTATAAATCATGCGTTGAGAACGCAAACGATTTCTAATCTGAACTCTTGGTCTAAACTCATACGCCAGAACCAAGATTTATTCGTAAATTATTATCCACATGAACTTGAAGCACGATGCAGACAATTAATTCGCGGCTTGTGCTCGCAAAAATTCAAACGAGATCACAAAATGGCTATCTTTTGACATCTATAAAATATAATTATATTTCGCAAGTTGTGCGCGACGGAACGTGGCGCTCGAGTTGAGGAGCCAGAGAGGATAGCCAAGATAGTAGCAAGCGAGTAACGAAAAAAAACTATATTTAATAATCACTCATACAAAGATTAACAATAAAAGTCGAGGAAATTTAACTAAACGTTCGTTAAGTCTATTAATTAACCGCGATCCGCAAGCTACGGAATGAGCCAGAAAAGGACAAGCGATCAGTTTCTGAATTTCTGAGTCGTACTCTGTTCGCGCCGAAAGACTGTACGAAAGAGCGCCCGCGGTCTCTCGAGAAGAGCTTTTATAATAATAAAAGATCGAGAATTTTCTAGATGTTTTAGAAGATTCTCAAAACCGGTTAAGGGCAATCGGAGAATGACTATGTAACTTTATCTGGTATAATAATTATAAATTGTTGATATTTGGTGACTTCTCTCGAGCGACCGCGGTGTTTGTTTTCTGTCTCTCTTTAAGAGAGAGATAGCGCGAGCGCTTATTTACGAAGGCGCGGGGCGTTCGCACGCTCCTGCGGCCGAGCGCTGATATCTGAGCCAGCGTATACCGGTTTTATTAATATACAATTTTGGCTGCATGTTGCATGGAAGGCATGAATGCATGAACTAATCATTTTATTATTTAGCTTTCAATTTTGTTCGAAAGTCCGATCTCGAACACAAGTACATATCTATTTTTCTATATCTTATCTTAATCATTCGTTACTACTATTTGTAATATTAATTGTTCTTCGCTCTTTCTCATATGATTTATAGATCACTTGATAAGAACCTAAAATTAAGGTCGAAACGTTGTGATGTGCACTTAATAATAAATAGAATTTGCCAGTACAATCGAAAGAATTGTGTTCATTATTTTTTCAATTATTTTATAATTTGTTTACAGAATCTGTTTGGTGCATAGCATCTCACACTTTTCTTTGCAAATAATAAATTAGTGAATAGCTTGTAAATAGTAGAGTGATAGATTTAAGATTTGTTTCTTTTTGTTATTATTGTAATTGTGCGAAACGTCGGTGGATCGCGATCGAGACACCTTATCGGTAGATATCAGAGATCTCGACAGATATCATTGACTCACCAATCGGTGCTGCCATCGTCTATCCATCAACGTTAACAGTGTACGACGAGAGAGCATATTACTCGCTCGCAGCCGAATTTTCAGACACTACCACGCGGTATCACACCGAGCACACTTGACCTATCGCTGGGAAAGATTCGGAAAGATTGCTACAACTCTGCTTGCTGCATGCTGCTGCCTGTGCTTTGCCTTTGTGGTGCTTAGCTTTATTTGATGAGCTTGCTTGACAGAACTAGACGTCTAGATCACTGCAGCACTGACGAGATCGCTCCGGATAAAATACGAGGTATGTGCCGTGCGGTGAGTCGCCATTGGATTGTAATTTAAAGTCTTTAATTTGTTTCCTATTCTTTATTTTATCTTTCGGTTTTTTTTCCTTTTTTTCGTTTTGCTTGGTACAACGCAAAGGAGACTTGATTAACACCCTCCTTTTCATTGGTCCTTCGAGCCGGATTAGTAAATTAAATTCGATAATCGATTAGTAAGATATACCACCGACCTTTCGTTACTAGGAGTTATATCTTTTGCTTCATATTACTATCTTCTACATAGTTTGATTTCGAGTCGACAGTATTCGTTGGATGCAACATTCGGTTCGCATCAATTGCAAATTGTGATTTATCTTAAATTAGTTAAATCTTTAAATGCTGCCTTCATTGGCGCACATTTTTTTGTGTATTGCTTTGTTTATTGCTAATTTCGGTTGCATTACTATTTGTATTACTATTGTTAATTTGCTTGTTAAATTGTAGTTAATAGCGGAAACTTGCTTATATTTAATTTTGAACGCTTATTCCATTATATTCGGAGGCAAATTCCGAACTTTTTTCAGTCTATTGAGCCATACGTTCGCTTGTTGCTGTCGCTCACGCGATAGGAGCGATATATATATATATTTTTTTTTTCTTTGTCTTACAATAGACATTCCATGATACAGGGCCGCGCTTGTCGCAGTTATTTGTTCTCGTTTCCTGGTCGTATTGATACGCGAAATCAAATCTATTATTTCGTGACTTAGAGAACGTTCCTTGAAAATAGTTTGTTTGAGATTTGTGTATCAAACATTGAATGGCATTATCGCTATCCTAGATTATTTTCTTCCTTGATCTCCGAGTGTTTTCCTTCCGCCTTACTTATTTGCTCCTATTACTCGTTGGATTGATATTTTTCTCTCCCTCCCTTTTTCACTTGGTCAAATCAAAATGTCTAAGGTCCCGCAAGCGAAACGAGAATTGTGCATTAGGAGAATAAAGGAAATTTACGATGCTTCTTTGACAGCAGAATCTAGCGCTTCGGATAAACTACTATTTCTTGCTCGCTATCCCGGCGTAGCCAAAATTGTTGAAGATTTTGAATACGCACATTTGAAATTGATTCAAGATTCGGCCGTAGATTTCGAGAAAGAGAATCAAATTAGATCTAAATTTGATAAAATGCATTACGCCATAAAAGCTATGTATTATATGCTCACAGACACGCAATCAATCGCGCCGGTCTCTCAAACTTCGAATCCTTCTTCCAAGATAAAATTGCTGAAGATTTCACTTCCTCAATTCTCCGGAGATCTCGCTCTTTGGCCTTCCTTCATTGCTCTCTATGATACTTCAATTCATACTAATCAGCAGATTTCCGCGATGGAAAAGTATCAATATTTACTAGCCTCGTTAACGGGAGAAGCGCTTAACGTTGTGAAGAATTTACCCTTGTCTGCGGATCATCTG
This sequence comes from Lasius platythorax, assembly GCA_963971435.1. Lineage (NCBI taxonomy): Eukaryota > Metazoa > Arthropoda > Insecta > Hymenoptera > Formicidae > Lasius > Lasius platythorax. The sequence continues at coordinate 1,983,595 of OZ020544.1, forward strand.
ATTGCTTACGATATGTTGAGGAAAAGGTATCAAAATAAACGCAAGCTAGCCACTCACTACTGGCATTCGCTAGTTAATGCAAAGCCACTGAAAATGGATTCGGCCAATTCTCTGCGCACGTTGTTAGACATATTTAATGAGAACACTAGAGCTTTGCAACACAGAGAACACTTGCAACTTATGCAATTCTCAACTGAGTCATGGGGCTTCATTTTACTCAATATTTTGTTGGATAAACTCACCCCGTCATTACGAGAAAAATTCGAATCGGAATATAGACAAACAGAGATCCCGCAATACAGTCAACTAATTAAATTTCTTCATGAATATTGTAAAGTTTTTGCATCAATGCCTGGTTCGTCGACTACCTTGGTCAAATCGGGAGATAAGGGCGCGAGATATCAAAATCAAGCTTTGAAATCCAACGCGTCGGTTTCTTCGTTTGTGACTAGTATGACAACCTGCCTCGTTTGTAACGAGCAGCATCTCATTACGAAATGTCCTCGTTTTTTGAAATTATCTGCCAAGGAAAGACATTCTACTGCTAAGGAATTAAAATTGTGTCTCAACTGTCTTCGTTTAGGTCACGGTGTAAAGACTTGCCCATACCTGGACGTGTCAATCGTGTCAATCGAAGCACCATACACTTTTGCATTTTAAGCGAAGCTCTTTGCCGACTTCTTCGACTGCTCTTGCGGCTGGGGTGTCGTCCTCGCAAGAGGCTGAGATTGCAACCCCACAGCAGGACAATAAACCTCTTGTTGCAATGACTAGTGTTGCGAAATCCAATCCGGTCATATTGCTGTCTACAGTTAAGGCCGAGATTCTAGACGTTCATGGTAAAATCTTTCCAGTCCGTATTTTGCTGGATAGTGCTAGTCAGTCAAACTTCATTACGGAGAGTTGCATGCAGAGAGGCGGTTTCGGTCAAACAAAGCATAGCACCTTAATTTTAGCAGTGAATGACGTTAAGGCGGCCACTACAAGGGGTAATACGTCTTTCGTGATTCGTGTGAGAAATCGTGCAGATGTTCGCATTCCGGTTGAGGCCATCATTTTGTCTCGTATCTCTTTCTTTTTGCCGAATAGCGGAGTTGAACGCAAATCCTGAAAGCATTTGGAAGGACTGCCGCTTGCTGACCCGGAATACTACTTGCCTGGTTCTATTGACATTTTACTTGGAGCTGAAGTTTTCGTTTCGTTGCTTCGTGATGGTAATAGGAAGGGAAGACCGGGAGAACCTGATGCCTTTAACACCGTCTTTGGATGAGTCTTGATAGGCGCGGTCTCCCCGCAGGGTCCGCAGCCTTTGCGTTCCTTCATGACCACAGTCGAATCGATCGATGCCACCATGAGTAGATTTTGGCAAATTGAGGAAATTCCGGATTGTACTTCATATCCCGAAGAGGAGAGGCGTTGTGAAGAATTATTTGTACGGACTACCCATCGCGACGTTTCAGGCCGTTTCGTAGTTTCATATCCCTTTGCGGCGGGTACTCCTTGTTTTATTGACTCTCGCTCAATAGCCATTAACAGATTCCGCGCGCTTGAACGTCGTTTCAAAACGAATGAGGAATTTAGATTAGATTATCACAACTTTATGAAGGATTATCTCGATAGTGGTCACATGGAATTAATATCCCAACCATTTCCAGTGGACGAACCAATTTACTACTTGCCACATCATGGAGTGATAAAACTTGATAGTGCGACAACAAAGTTACGTGTCGTTTTCGATGCCTCGTCCAGATGTACCAACAATTTGTCGTTGAATCAAACATTGCTGAGCAGGCCGAAGTTGCAGCAGGACCTGATGGCTATCTTGCTCCGCTTCCGCGTCGGATCCGTGGCGTTGACCGCTGATGTAAAGCAGATGTTCCGGCAGATCTTGCTCAACCCCAGGCAGTGCGATTACCAGAGGATCGTGTGGCGATTTTCGGAGTCTGATCCGGTCGCAGATTATAAATTAAAAACGGTAACTTTCGGAGTCGCACCTTCACCTTATCTTGCAATTCGTTGCTTACTTCAGTTAGCAAAAGAAGGTAGAGATGACTATCCTTTAGCTTCTGCTGCGTTGATGTCATCTCTTTATGTGGACGATATAGTGGCCAGTGTCCGATCGGTAGAAGAAGCTCGCGCGCTTCGGGACCAGCTACAGTCGTTGCTTCAGGGTGCCGGCTTCGAATTAAGGAAGTGGGCAAGCAGTCATCCTGCGGTATTGGAGGGTATGGATCCGCTTCATTGTAGTAGCTCGATGTTATCGTTTGAATCGAATGAGGATCAATTCCTCAAGGTCTTAGGACTTCGTTGGTATTCTTGTGCAGACAGCTTCGGATTTCAAGTCAGTCCCTTGAATAGAAATTGTACTAAACGTACGATTCTATCGGAGTTAGCACGCATTTTTGATCCATTGGGTTTTTTAACGCCACTCACATTTACTGCAAAGCGCTTGATTCAATATTTATGGACTTTGAAATTGGGCTGGGATGACATACCTCCTGTAGATGTTTGTCACCGATGGGAGAAATATAAATCTGAGCTCCTTTCATTAGTCTCACTTCGCATACCTCGCACTCTGGCTCTGCCTAATGTGGTTCGTCGTGAGATACACGGATTCTGCGACGCCAGTGAACAAGGTTATGGAGCCGTAATTTACATGCGCATTGTTACCCTGGCTGGCGTAACAATTCAACTGATTAGTGCAAAATCAAAGGTAGCTCCGCTCAAATCCATCACTTTACCTCGGTTAGACCTCTGCGCGGCGCTCTTGCTCTCCGAGTTGATTGTATATGTAATACGAGTGTTTAAATTTCAGATCGAAATAGATTCCGTGCATGCCTGGTCGGACTCTATGGTCGCTCTTTCCTGGATTCGTTCCGCTCCGCACCGTTGAAAGACGTTTGTGCGTAATCGTGTGGCGCGGATCCAGGAAAACGTAGCAGTATCCGCTTGGAGTCACGTCGACACTGATTCAAACCCGGCTGATTATTGCTCCCGGGGATTGTATCCTCAAGACTTAGTAACTCATTCGACATGGTGGACTGGCCCTGGCTGGCTTATAGATTTTGAACCCCGAGATGCGCCTGTTGATAATTTGGATATACTTCCAGAAAATGAATTAAAACACGCCGTTTTTATGTTGGTTGATCCTTCAGATAGGATTGCGTCACTCATAGATCGATTTTCTTCGTTAGATAAGGTTTGTAGGATAGTCGCCTATTGTCTGCGCTTTGGTAGCAAATCTAAAGGACAGTCGGTTCCCGTATCTGAGGCGGTAGATCAACTAGACTTGCATTCTGCACTGCTAGTTTTGGTGAAGCTTATACAATCTCATTGCTTTGCTGAGGAAATCGATAAAATACAGAATAATAAGAGGATTCCTAAGAGTCTTCATAACCTCGCTCCATTTCTCGATTCAAATGGGATTCTCAGGGTGGGCGGTAGGATCATACATTCGGTACTGCCTTACGAAGCCAAACACCCTGCATTGCTACCTAATAAACATAGGCTAACTGAGCTGATTATTGAGCGTACGCATCAGCTGAATTTGCATCCTGGTCGACGAGCGATGCAATATCTGTTGTCGCAGCACTTTTGGATTTTAAGGGTGCATAGGGCAGTCAAACGGGTCTTATCTGGATGTTACAAGTGTTTTAGAGCTAAACCTCGCTTCGTGCAGCCACCCATGGCGGATTTGCCGTCAGAACGAGTCAATCAAGTCAAGCCCTTTTCTATAACCGGAACTGATTTTGCCGGACCCTTTCCTTTATCTAATCGTCGAGCTCGCGGAACCGTCCCTTTCAAGGTGTATGTTTGCTTGTTCGTTTGTTTTGCCGTGAAAGCTATTCATCTAGAAATCGCCTTTTCGTTATCTACTGATTCCTTTTTAGCAGCCTTACGGCGCTTTGTCGCTGGGCGAGGGCGATGCTCGTTATTGTTCAGTGACTGTGGAACAAATTATGTAGGAGCACAACGAGAACTCGTTAGCTGCATGCATCTCGCCGCTGAGCATGAGAAAATCAAGTGGTCATTTAATCCTCCCTCGGCGCCTCATTTTGGAGGTCTATGGGAATCGGGGGTAAAGTCCATGAAAAATCACCTCAAACGCGTTGTAGGCGATCAAATTCTTACTGTAGAAGAATTTAGCACGGTATTGGCTCAAATAGAAGCAGTTTTGAACTCGAGGCCCCTTTGCCCTATGAGTTCTGATCCTACTGATTTCAATGTACTTTCGCCTGGACATTTTCTCACCATGGAACCGCTCGTATCCATTCCTTGTCCTGATTTGACTCTTGTGCCAATGAACCGACTAGACCGATGGCAGCTGGTGCAACGAATGCACCAGGATTTTTGGAAACAATGGCATCATGAATATTTGCATACGTTGCAACAGCGCCCCAAGTGGCTGCGCCAAGTTAATCCGGTTCAGGAAGGCTCGTTGGTTCTTTCGAAGGACGAGAATACTTCCTCGTTGCAATGGAAGCGAGGACGAATAATAAAATTGCATCCGGGTCGAGATGGCGTCGCACGTGTCGCCACGGTTCAGGTGGCAAATGGCTCATTAACGCGTCCGCTGGTGAAATTATGCCCCTTGCCGCTGGGCAATTCGCCGGGTGAAAGACTTTAAAATACCTTATATTTTGGTGAGCGGTGTGTTTGGTGCATAGCATCTCACACTTTTCTTTGTAAATAATAAATTAGTGAATAGCTTGTAAATAGTAGAGTGATAGATTTAAGATTTGTTTCTTTTTGTTATTATTGTAATTGTGCGAAACGTCGGTGGATCGCGATCGAGACACCTTATCGGTAGATATCAGAGATCTCGACAGATATCATTGACTCACCAATCGGTGCTGCCATCGTCTATCCATCAACGTTAACAGTGTACGACGAGAGAGCATATTACTCGCTCGCAGCCGAATTTTCAGACACTACCACGCGGTATCACACCGAGCACACTTGACCTATCGCTGGGGAAGATTTGGAAAGATTGCTACAACTCTGCTTGCTGCATGCTGCTGCCTGTGCTTTGCCTTTGTGGTGCTTAGCTTTATTTGATGAGCTTGCTTGACAGAACTAGACGTCTAGATCACTGCAGCACTGACGAGATCGCTCCGGATAAAATACGAGGTATGTGCCGTGCGGTGAGTCGCCATTGGATTGTAATTTAGAGTCTTTAATTTGTTTCCTATTCTTTATTTTATCTTTCGGTTTTTTTTCCTTTTTTTCGTTTTGCTTGGTACAACGCAAAGGAGACTTGATTAACACCCTCCTTTTCAGAATCATTTTTATAATAATCTGTCTTTTAGTTTAACCATGATCTGAGAAGGTGATGTTAGTATTTTGTGAATAAATTTAAGTAATCTTGAAATTCAATTTATGAATAAAGTTTAAGACAAATCATTATGTGTATTTCATGTTTCTGTAAGTCGTAACGCATATATCTTTTGGATAGAAAGTTTATAGAATATTCTTGACTAATCCAATTAAATAATATCGTTGGTGTCATCGCAAAAGAGTCAAAATTCGCTCGCAAGGTTATCCTTGTAAAATAGTCGCAAGTTAGTTCTAGAGTGTTGCGCGCTCATGTCCTGGTGTTTTGGGACGACGCCTGATTGGTTGGTTCTTAGTTACTCTAGGTAATTATAATTCTTTGTGCAACTGAACGTTATATCCATGGACCTAAGAATACATGGACGGAGCATACGCTACTACTTAGGGCAAGGGGGGTACAAGTTTAGCGGTAAGGGACACCAGGCGCAGATCGAGTCATTTCGGTTAAGCTCGATATTATTCGGCTCGTGTTTTGCTCGACTCCGTTCGACTTGTGCTTTTCTTGTGACAGCTAACCTGCAATTTTAAGTATTAAAAAAAGATAAACTTCTTAATAATGGGTTATTGCATTGTTCCTGGATGCAAAAACAGAAGTTCTCAAAAAAGAAAGAATTGGGAACAATTAGAAAAAGAGGATAGAGATAAAAAATATTCATTTCATTCGTAAGTAAAACTTAATATATAAAATTTAAGTTATTTTAATTCAATTTTTATAAATTTATTATTTAATAAAAGGATATGTTTATAATGAAAATAATACATAATTTTTATAATTTTTTTAGATTACCACAGGATGTAAATAGGAAAAATAAATGGCTCGAAGCCCTTAATTTGAAAGATTGGTGTCCACCAAAATCTGCAGCAGTGTGTTCCGCACATTTCAGAAAGGAAAATTATGAACTACATCTGGAGTGTAAAAGATTGAAGAAAGATGCTATTCCATTTGTACATATATTACAATTTAATATAATCAGCAAAATATATGTATATATAAAATGTATCATTTTGAAAGATATTTTAAAAACGTTAAAATAATTGATTAAATTATTTAAACGTTTTTAAAATATCATTGAAAATGATTTCTACTTATGCTGTATGTACACTGCTCATCATTAATTTGTTCCATTTTCCTAGGCAGTTTATATCCTAATATGTAACATGTAACATATTCTATATAAACTTGCTAGGAAAATGGAACGAATTAGTGACGGGCAGTGTACATTCTGTATAATTTTCTATTAATAGCTTTATTTTATAGTTATTTACCAAAGAGGATTCAGAAAAACAGAATACAATTCAGGAAATTGTGACATTGCAGAAAAGCAGAATACAATTCCTGATGTTGACAATTCAGGAAATTGTGACATTGGTTAGTATTATCTACTTGTATATTATAAATTTTATAGTTATCTATGTAATAAATTGCTTTATTATCTATTTACAATAATAATATATTATCTAATAATAAAAGTAATATTTATTACAGAACCTAGTACTAGTATTGGAGAATTACAACAAAATACTGTAAGAATGAAGCATCAACAAGTATTTCACCTGAACGAATATTTAATTCGCCTACTAAATGTAGGATGCGGAAAATTCATGCAGAAGAAATAAGAAGTTTTAAAAGAAAATTATATGATGTGAATCATAAATGGACAAAGATAAAGGAAGAACATCTTACTTTAAAAAAAAATTTTAAAAAAATTACAAAAACGCAATTTAATTACAGAAGATGATTCTAACGTTCTTCAACATCTACAGAAAGGTATAAAAGAATTAGTTAAGCGTAAAATAAGAAAAAAGCAATGTTTGTCTGTGTCTAAAACATACAATGCAAGCATGCGTCAATTTGCACTAACTTTGCATTATTATTCACCATAATTATGTTCGTTCTAAATGTTCGAATTGTTTGCCTCATCCGAAAACATTATCAAAATGGTATTACTCGATAGATGGTGCACCTGGAATTAACACAGAAGCATTAGAGGCCATAAAATTGCATGTTCGTTCCGCCTCATATAAATTGCTCGGAGCTTTAGTTTTTGATGAAATGGCTATACGCCAGCATGTAGATTATTCTGGGGATAAATTTATTGGTTACGTTGATTATGGTTGTGATATAGAAACTGATACAACAAAACTTGCAAAGGAAGCTTTAGTTTTTTGTGTGGTGTGCATAAATCAATCATGGAAAATACCAATCGCTTATTATCTTGTAAATGGTATAAATACACAACAAAAGCAAAACTTAACTACACAATGCTTAATAGCTGTACAGGAAACTGGAATGTTAATTATAGCTTTAACGTGTGATGGTTTGCGTTCTAATTTAAGCATGCTAGAATCTCTTGGGTGCAATTTTAAAAATTATAATAATTTACAGACGTGGTTCAAACATCCTGCTAGTGATACAAACGTATACGTGTACTTAGATCCTAGCCACATGTTAAAATTGGTAAGGAATGTATTAGGTTCTAGGAAAGTGCTTCTTGATAAAGATGATAATCGAATTGAATGGAAATATTTTGTAGATTTGCATAAATTACAACAAGAAGAAGGTTTACACGTAGCCAATAAACTTAGAACAAAACACATTGAATATTTTAAAAATAAAATGAAAGTAAAACTAGCATCACAGTTATTAAGTATGTCAGTTGCAAACGCATTTGATTTTTATAAAAATACATTAAAATTACCGCAATTTGAAAATTGTTCAGCAACTGTTAAATTTACAACTGTTTTTAATGATCTATTTGATATCTTTAATTCTAAAACTCAAAGACAATATGGATTTAAAAAACCAATAAGCATGGATAATTCAGTTGAAATTACTAACAAACTCGAAGAAATTACTAAATATATAAGAGAATCACTTATCACATTATCACTTCTTTATAACCATGAACCTATACTTCTTTCTAATGTAAAAACTGGTTTCCTCGGATTTTTAATTGATATACAAAGTATGTTACATATGTATAAATTCACTTGCATTGATAATAATATGCTAAAATATGCACCAATGTATAAAATAAGCCAGGACCATTTAGAGTTAATTTTTGGTAGCATTAGATCTTGTGGTGGAAATAATAATAATCCATCTGTAAAGCAGTTTAAATCGGCGTTTAGAAAATTAATTATACATACGGAATTGCAGGAAAAAACTTCCGGTAATTGTATACCTTTGGAAGACATACCAATATTACATGTAGCATCAACACAAAATTCAGTTGATATTATAAACAGAACAACAAATAAAAATTCGTCTCACAATTAGTTGGATATTTTTGAAGTAACAGATTTAGATCATGATTATTTTTCACATACGCTTTTTTCACTCGGTACAAGTGAATATAAAGATGAGGTAATAGCATATATAGCAGGATATGTAACTAAAAAATTAATAAAAATTTTGCATTGTGCTGAATGTGTTGATGCTGTAATAGCAAAAAGTACAGAGAAAACCTACAATCTAATAAATATAAAAAGCAGAGGTTTCTTATTATCTCCATCGAAAGATGTACTTAATATATGTAAAAAAGTAGAAAACGCAATACGCATATATTTAAAAATAAACAAAGTTCTAAACAAATTTAATATGAATTATTTTGTTTGTGATATTATGGAAAAAATTATTGATGAAAACATATTTATTAATTTAAAAAATCACATTAATGATCAATCATTTTATTGTAATCATGTAAATAATCTTGTTCGATGTATTATAGAAATATATACTAAAGTAAGATTATGTCATGTTATTACAAATGTAGATTTAAGCGAACGCCACAAATTAAATAAATTAATTTTGTTTGAGGGACAATAAAGATAATAAAATATAAAATATGAATTACTTAATTTTTTACATCAAATATATATACAATTAAAATAAATAAATAAATATATATACAAAATATACATTCATATATAAAGCGTATATATATATATAGTATATGTATCGTGTATTATAGATACATGCGCTTTACAGAATCCAGCCTGTATGTACCGAATATATCCGAGTACGAGCGAATGTAGCCGAAGTGCGCCACATCTCCCCTTATAGCCCAGTCAAATTAGACAAAAATAAAGCCAATCTGCGGAAAAAATCCCAGAAGGCTAGATTTTGGTATACAGCGAGATATTGTCATTTAAAACAATGTCTCAAAAGTCCCCATCGATACCACCCCTGCTAAAAATTTTATAGGGGGTGAAAGGGGGTGAAAAACAGTTTTTCATGAATATCTTTGAAAATATTGATTTTTCGACATACATAGTCATTATAAAATTTGTAGCTTATAAAGTTTGCTACAAAAAAGGTCTCATTACTTATTTTCGCAAAACCAACCGTTTTTGAGTAAAATGGCTCACAAAGTCCCACCCTCGTACTTCATCGATAAAATGTACTCCTTTCCACACCACCGCTGAGGTAGAATACTAGGCGCGTTTTTTTTATGTTAGCAGCTTCAAATTTTTCGGATAACATGAAAATAAATCTACTTTTGTTATTTTTGTTCGAAAGAAATTTTTCTTGACTCATTGGAACTTTCATTGAAGCATCAAATAGGACTTCAGTAAACGCAGGAAATTTAGCAGATCGACGACGTTGTTCCATAGCTTTTGTATTTTTTCTATTATCATTATAACCGTCAAATAGAATAATTACGTTAGGACCGAAATGTTTCCGTACGTAATTAATGTATGTCTCAAAAATGCAATCGAATTCAGTTTCTGGGTTCCATACGACACGATGTAAAAGAAATCATCCATCAACAATGTATGTATGATCTGTAGAATTTAAGTCAACAACAATTGGTTCAAAACAATCGTAAAGAGATGATCAGTATTCGACTGTTTTTGTTTGTAAACGGACGTGTCAGTTGATATTTCGAAGCATTTTTGTAATATTTGTGAGATTTCTCAAAATCGTAAAATTTCAACAAATTATACGATAATGGAAGAAGTGTGCTTGATTTGCTGCCAGTCATTATCAAGTGGTAATACTGTTGTTGTGGAGCGCGGAATAGATACGTTGCGAGACGCGAGTGTTGAAAGGAATGATGGAAAAATTGGACATTTACGCCGTGTCAACTCGATAAAAATCCATGTTCAATGTCGTAAGGAGTATACTCGCAAGAGTAGCATTGCCGCTACAAAAAGGAAGCAAGATGAAGGTGCTAGCACGTCTGGTAGTAGTCCACCGCGTACTAGAAGGCGTACAAATGAATATTTGTTTGATTTTCAAAATTTATGCATCTTTTGTGGTGAAGGAGCTAATGAGGAGAAAGAGAAGAAGAAAGATATTAAAAGTCGTAGAATAATACATCGTGTATCAACGGCTACTTTTAAAGATTCCATAATTGCTGTTGCCGAACAGCTTGGTAACGACATGGCGAAGGCAGTGACAAAACGAATAATTTATGAGGATTTGGTTGCTGCTGAGGCAAGGTATCACCATGATTGCCACGTGTCGTTTAAAAAACCTACAACAGGAGGTAAAATTGGTCGTCCACAGGATTCTCGCATTACATCGGCGATGGAAAAGATATATACATACATTGAAAACAATGATGACTGTCAATTCACCTTGGCAGAGTTGAAAGATGTTTGCAAAAATTTTACTCCGGATGAAAAAACGATCAAGAGCAAACTTATAAAGAGATATGAAGAGAAAATTGTAATAACGACAAAAAATAGAAGTTTGACGATTATCTGCTTTATAGATGTGCAGCACGATCTTTTGAGTAAAGCGTGGTATGAAAAAAGAAATCGAACGAAAAGGAAGAACGTCTCCGAATTTTAGAAACAGCTGCAGCTATTATTCGCGGAGATATTCGATCTGTAGTCGTTGACAACACTAATTACCCTCCTACAAATGAAATGTTCGATAACATAAATGATCAAATTCCGTACAGCTTGACTTATTTCTTGGAGGAAGTTATACTAAAAAATAGAAGAAGAAAATTCGACCAATTTAAATTAAAGTGCACTTCTATAAGTCACGCTATCATGGCAGCAGCTCGACCAAGATCGTTTATATCTCGACTGCAATTGGGCCTATCTATATTTCTTCATCGGCGATTTGGATCTAAACGTATTTTAGATATTTTATCAAGTTTAGGTATAACTGCATCATATAACGAGACAGTTATGTATGAAGCTGCTGCAGTTTATCATCCTCAGCCTTACATTTTACCACCTGAAACGGGCGCTTTTCTTCAATTTGCCGCTGATAATGCTGATATAAATGTTTTCACCATTGATGGTCATAATACTGTTCATATCATGGGAATAATTCAAATAATAACTCCATCAAGTGCGATCGTAGCAGAACAACCGATAAAAAAATTGTCGAATATGCCAAGTGCAAAGTATATTGCTGCAGTAGCTCACGTGCCGATCCAAGTTTATGAAAATGAGTTGTAGATCCGAAGTACCAGGATGGAATGGGTATATTGAGTGTTTAACGAAAAATGATCAGAATTTTTGTAAATCTCGAATCTTGTTTTTGCCATTCATCGACCAGCCAGCAAGCAATTACAATACAATTTATACGACTTTACGGTGTGCTCTTGAGAATGGAAAAAAGTATGGTCACAGTACATGTATTGTCACTTTTGACCAACCTTTGTACATGAAAGCTAGAGAAATTGTGGCAGCATCACCTGAAACATCGGAATTGTCTGGAATTATACTGAGACTCGGAGGTTTTCATATGCTCATGTCATATCTTGGATCAATTGGCTATATAATGGATGGAAGTGGTATTAAAGAAGCTCTCAAGGTTATTTATGCACCTAATTCAGTAGATAAAATGCTCAATGGGCATGCTTATGCTCGAGCTATAAGAGCTCATACATTGCTACATCTAGCTTTGTCAACAATAATATTGAAAGATATGGATATAGATGATGACACCCATAAAAATCTTAGAACTTCCATCAATGATGTAATGAGAAGTACAGCAACATATGACGACATTGAAACCTTAGATGATACTGTTGCGGCATTACTAGACCAATTTAATGAAAAGCTACGTATGTATGAAGAAAGAGGCCCCACCGCAAAATTATGGGTCCAATATTTTCGGATGGTATCAATTGCAAAAGAATTCATAAGGTCTGAAAGAATGGGAGATTGGCAAGCACATTTGAATTCGATTAAAAATATGCTTCCATACTTTCACGCGTCAGGACATTTTCTTTATGCCAAATCCGCGCACTTGTATATCCAGGATGTGTTAAAATTAGAAAACAGCATGGAAAAGAGTGTTTTTAAGAAGTTCATTAACGGATTCTTCACAATTCGACGTTCAAATAAATTCAGTTGCGGAACTTGGAGCGATATGGTCATCGAACAATCATTAATGAAATCGATGAAAACAGAGGGAGGTGTTTCACGAGGAAGAAGTACTCAAGCAAGTGTACTATGCAAGTGGATTTATGGCATGCATGCGATGAATAATGTGTGTGAAGGAATTGAAAAACTTTGTAATGTTCGACTGGATACAGTAGATCAGCATGTCGATGCAAGAGATTCCCGAATTGAAAGAGATAATAAAGATGTACAGAAATTGATAGAATGGTTTACATCCCATAATCCCTTTCCGCAAATGAATCAAATTATGGCTATAGATAGTGGAATCGTCGGTGATGATAAAATAAATTGTTACAAGTCTTATGAAATTGGCCTTATCTCTATGAGAAGTATGATTGGTGAGCAATTTGATAACGTCAAGTTGAAACGCTCAAACAGAGTTCTTCCACTTTTAACGGTCTCCAGTTCTGTGAAAGTTCACGATACAAAAGTGGCTATAGATCCACTTTTATTATTCCAATGAATTTGTATAACGAAAAAATTTGATGACCAACTTCAAGAATTCTTACAATATGAGCTATCTCCATATCCATTAGCACTTTTCGATGACATCGGGATGCGTAAAACTAAAAAATCATCTCTTTACGATTGTTTTGAACCAATAGTTGTTGACTTAAATTCTACAGATAATACATACATTGTTGATGGAGGATTTCTTTTACATCGTGTCGTATGGAACCCAGAAACTGAATTCGATTGCATTTTTGAGACATACATTAATTACGTACGGAAACATTTCGGTCCTAACGTAATTATTCTATTTGACGGTTATAATGATAATAGAAAAAATACAAAAGCTATGGAACAACGTCGTTGATCTGCTAAATTTCCTGCGTCTACTGAAGTCTTATTTGATGCTTCAATGAAAGTTCCAATGAGTCAAGAAAAATTTCTTTCGAACAAAAATAACAAAAGTAGATTTATTTTCATGTTATCCGAAAAATTTGAAGCTGCTAATCAACGTAAAACAGGCTGAAGATGATGCTGACGTTCTAATTATTGAAACAGCACTGGAACAATGTAATAAAAATAAAACTATTGTTGTAGGTGAAGACGTCGATTTATTAATACTGTTGATTGCACGAACTCCAGCCGATAAAAAGAAATTTATTTTCTCAAGCCAGGAAAATCGAAACAAAAATATATTCTTCAAAAAGTTTTGACTTGTTCCAAAAAAGTAAAGATCATATTTTATTTTTACATGCAGTTACTGGGTGCGATACGACGTCTTCATTATTTAATAAGGGAAAAACAAAAGCTGTAAAATTATTTGAAAAACGGAGCGATTTGACGAATTGTGCAGAGGTTTTCAAAATTACACAATGTTCACCACAATTGATTTTTGATAATGGAATACGCTTTATTTTGGCAATGTACGGTGCTCCACTCAACGAAATATCAATAGATAATTTCCGATACTGTTCATTTGCAAAATCTACAAGATTCAATAAGGCTGTAAAATTATCGACACTTCCTCCAACATCGAGTGCTGCACAACAACATCTATCTCGAGTGTATTATCAAGTGCAAAAATGGCTTGGGAACGACCTCAATCCCGAAGACTGGGGATGGATGACCATAAATGAAAGTTTGGAGCCGATTCAAACTCTTTTACCCCCTGCTCCAGACATACTGTTAAACACTGTTTTCTGCAATTGCTCCAAAGGCTGCGGCTTTAACTGTAGTTGCAGAAAAATTGGCTTGCGCTGTTCAGCAGTATGTGGTAATTGTTGTGGCCGGTCTTGCTTGAATACAACAGCAGATACCACGGAAGAGACCTATGCTGAAATTTATGAAGAACTTGATCCGACAGATTTCTTAGCGGAAACTGTAGAAATGGAAGAGACGGATGCAGAGGCCATTGAAATTGAGGAGGCTCCAGAAATTGCAGAAGAAGCAGAGAATTGATTTCACAGTTTGAAAAAAAAATGTGGATTAGGCCTACTGGGGACACCACATTCGAAAAAAAAACGCGCCTAGTACTCTACCTCAGCGGTGGTGTGAAAAGAAGTACATTTTATCGATGAAGTACGAGGGTGGGACTTTGTGAACCGTTTTACTAAAAAACGGTTGGTTCTGCGAAAATAAGTAATGAAACCTTTTTTGTAGCAAACTTCATAAGCTACAAATTTTATAATGACTATGTATGCCGAAAAATCAATATTTTCAAAGATATTTGCGAAAAACTGTTTTTCACCCCCTTTCACCCCCTATAAAATTTTTAGCAGGGGTGGTATCGATGGGGACTTTTGCGACATTGTTTTAAATGACAATATCTCGCTGTATACCAAAATCCAGCCTTCTGGGACTTTTTCCGCAGACGATTTCTAATTTGACTGGGCTATTACCGCTAATTTGGCTACCCCTCGGCGAAATGCTCCGTCCATGTATTCTTAGGTCCATGGTTATATCTTAAATTCCTAAGCTAAATAGTCATATGGAATAAGAACGATAAGCAATAAAATGCACTAGAGATTAATTTTATTATGAATTTAAATAATTATAAAAATAAAAGCAAGCGGGCTAAATAATCGTTCTTTATTCGATTGATATACTATAGAAATAAAAGCGAAATATGATTATTTGCAAAAATATGGTTTCGAAAAAATGGCGGGACGTCACAACAGACTGCAATGTAGTGTGCACATGTATATTACTCTCACATGTATGAAAGAGACAAAGATGATATGATTGTGTTTATCCTTGTCAAGAAAACAGACAGCTCTCTCTATCGCGACATCACGCGACTAAGCTACTGCTCTGTTTTACTCTTAAACCACGATCTCGCACACACACATATGCACGAAAACTTCACGCACATTATTCTTTTTACTAGGCTTCTAAACTCATACCTAAAAGTTCACTTAGATTCCTTCATGCAATTCCAAGACTAGACTGGTCTTTTTTTGTACGTAAAAACTGCAAAACTTTTATATTAAGCAAGTATTGTTAGGAGCTGACGCCCGAAGCCAATAAAAAAACTGTAATTTTCTAATTTTTTGGGGTTTCTGACATAAAATCGGGTAGTTGGGTCTTCGTTTTTATGTGTACTTTAATCATGGAAAAGCATTTATTATTCTATTCAACCAATAAAAAGAATAGTGTGCGCAAAAAAATAATCGGTTAAACCGATTTGATCGGTAAAACAGACGACTTAAGGATCTCCTTAAGCTCGTGTTCTGTCGACAGAGCCTGCTGACAGGCAATGTGAGCAGATCGGCAGCAGAAACAGCGCAAAGCCTGCGCATATAACCTGAGAGCAGATTGGCGGCAGAAACCGGCAGAACCTGCAGCTTCTTGCCATTTAAATAGAATAGTAACGTAATTAGTTATTTATGAAAACTCTTAATAATTGATTCGATCTTAATAAACACACTTATAATGCAATAAAATTGAATATTACAGGTGCATAAGTGTTATCGGTGAGTTATCGGTTAATTATAATTTTCTTCTTATAAATATAACAGGTAATGAAACATATGTTATATCATAGTTATATCTCACATAGCAAACGATTAGTTCAATTTAATTAAATTAATAATAAAGTAAACGGTGAAAATAACTAAATTTAATTTATAAAACTCGAGATATAATTGATTTGAAAAATAAACTCTTTCGCTTTATGCTTCAAATAGGCGGTAAGCGAATAAATTTCCATTTATCCTGTTGAATCCAATCACTTTAATATTCTGAATCTCATATTAGGCTTGTATCAGGTATCAGAACATTAACAAATGTGTCGGTTAAGCTCGGTAGATTCAACAATTATAAAATTAAATTCGGTTTGACGATTCGTACGTTTTAATGTCATTAGATGTTGTTTCTCTATTTACCAATGTCCCCATAGATTTAACGCTAAACGGCGTTAATAATAGATGGAGTTACATACAAAAAAATACTGACATACCAAAAAACAGTTTCATCAACATCGTCAAATTTATTTTAACATCTACATACTTCAGTTTTAATAATACCATTTATCAACAAACTTTTGGAACCCCTATGGGTTCCCCATTATCCCTCACCATAGCTGACTTAGTTCTACAAGATATAGAAAACAAACCATTATATAAGATTGGCATTACACTTCCGGTTTATTACAGATATGTAGATAATATTTTAATAGCAGCTCCAAAAAAATTAATCGACCATATCATTAACATTTTCAATTCCTTCCATGAAATTCAGTTCACCAGTGAAATGGAAAAAACACGTTCACTCAACTTTTTGGATCTCAACATTACGGTGAAAAACGGCAGATTGTTGCTAGATTGGTTCCACAAAAAAACATACTCAGGAAGATATCTATCTTTTCATTCCAACCATCCAACATGCCACAAAATCGGCACCGTTTACGGTTTGATTGATAGAGCTATTCTCTTATCCGATCCGAAATTCCATAATAAAAACATCACTTTTGTCATTAATACTCTTTTACAAAATGGTTACCCTTTACCGTTCATTTTTAAACACACACACACAAGAATTAAAAAACTTATTACCACTAAATTCAACTTCAACAATAACACATTGGTAGATAGAGAAATAAAAAAGAAATAATACATAGCGGTCCCTTATATCAAAGATTTAACCGAACAAGTTTGCAACTTTTTTAGAGGCACTGAATTTGCAGCCGGTTTTAAATGTTTCAATCGCCTTAGCACTTTTATTAAAGTACATAAAGACATTACTCCAACAACATCGAACAACAATGTAATTTATAAGATCGAATGTAATGATTGTAACGCATCTTATGTAAGTAAGACAAAAAGACAGTTAAAAACGAGAATTGGCGAACACAAGTCAAACACTAAAAAACACATCTCTCAACAATCAGTAGTTTCTTTGCATACTGAACATAAACATGATATGGATTGGGACAATGTAAAAATCATAAACAAAGAAACCAACTATTATAAACGATTAATTGCGGAAACAATCCATATCAAACAACAAAAAAACGGTTTAAATAATAATGAAAACTGTGAAATGCTTGATCATTCGTATTTTCCGTTACTTGAAATATTTTAAAAATAAACAACGTCCATAATATTTACTTAACAACTTACGTGTCTTACCTACAAAGGATATACAGGGTGTTTCAGAACTCCCGCATATGGGAGTTAATGGGAGATTCCTGAGGTTATTTGGAGACGATTTTTCCTTAACGAAAATGTCCGGGCACCAATAATTTTCGAGTTATAAGTGATTGAAAATGAAGGGTTTTTTGCAAACTAAGCTTTATGGAATTAAAATATTAACAAAACTACATTCGTTAGTTAATTTCAGGTCGAGTTTAATTTAATAGAATTTTAATTTAAGGCTTAGTTACAAAGATATATGATGGCAAAAATTGGGAGCTTGGAAAAAATGATGACCTCCCTCGACAATTTCGTTGAGGAAAAATCGTCTCCAAATAACCTCAGGAATCTCCCATTAACTCCCATATGCGGGAGTTCTGAAACACCCTGTATAAGAATAATATCTGCAAACATCTTATCATTTCGAATTAGTCTCCTTACAAAACAGTACAGCGAAATATATTATAACAATAGATACGGTTGACAGTGTATTAGTGAAATTCAATTTATTAATTTTATATCTGACTAGATCCGCGATCAAATATGTTAAAAATATTGCATGTTCGGTGAGTTTACCTAATGACTTATATTGAAACTTTTTTCTGATTGTAAGCAAAAAACATTATAATTTTATCGTCCATTGTTTTAGTGTGAGATTAATAACGACATGCTAAACCATGGCAAAATCAAACCGACACTATGCCACTTTTTCAACTTGGTGAGTGATGCTGCTTTCTTATATAACTTGACGACATTTTATACCAACTTAACTCATCATGTTCATCGAATTGACCGTTACGAAATATTTGTAATGTATCGATATAGTTTATTTGTCAATCTATTTTGGCTGAAGAGACACAAGTAAAGTGCCGAAACGTCCCGTCATATTTGTAAACCAACATAATTATACTTGTAACATATGTAATTCAAACGTTTATTTTAATTAAATTTGTACATGCTCGAATAAGCCTAATTTTATTTTTATTTTATAATCAGAAATTAAATTGATAGAAATAATTACCCTGACAACCAAATGTTTGCATAGATGGCCGCATAATGCATGCACGCGTGCAATGGCATGCTATCATTATGATGTTCAGCTAACTCCGTACCTGAAAAGCACAATGACGGTGAAACCGGCTGTCCAGGCCAACAGACGGCAACGAGGAGCGGAGCATCAGAGGCATCGGCAGATGGCAGAGGTGCAGTTTTGGGAGCTAAAAGCGCGAACCTTGAAGCCGGAGGCTCAACGCGCTAACCACTCGGCAGAGACAGCGAAATCTTGCTCAGAAACGTCCTGGAGGCATTGGGTGAGTCCCATGAGTCCGAAGATGAGGCGAGCCGAGTCCTGTAGATAGAGAATAACATTAAAGATAGAAATAGCGCAAAAGTGCAATTGGGTGTAGTTATCGTATAGAGCAAGGATCTGCACTCAGGTAGCATATGCTACATTTTTTACCTAACCGCGATAGGGGGTTCATTTTGTTTAATTTCCGATCAAAAGGGTCACGTAAATTTTAGTTTTGTCTTTCTTATGTTAGACCAAGTTGATCGATGGTGCGTCAAGGGTCATTTGTATATCGCGACCGTGTCTTAGGGTCGTTACCATTGAGTTTTTGTTTCGTTATTTCATGCGTAGAGGAATCTATTTTTATTTCTAAGCACTTTGAGACCTGGACTTTTTCGGACCACTTCCGATTTGTGATTGGAAAGACGGAGCGCGTCGCCAGGGCTCTGAACAAATTGATGCCCAATTTGAGGGGGCCGGATGAGCGACGTCGTCCCCTCTACTTGAACGTGGTGATGTCCGTTGTACTTTACGGCGCGCCGGTTTGGGGCGATATAATCGCGAGGAGCAAGATGTTGCCGGCACTGAACAGTTTACAACGCACGGTCGCGCAGCGCACTATTTTCGCGTATCGCTCCGTTTCACGCAACGCGGCGCTTATGTTAGCTAGAATTCCTCCGTTCGATCTTCTGGCTAAATCCCGTATGAGAACATACGAACGAGTTAAATCCGCCAGGGAGGAAGGTAATTTTTATCGGGAAGTGCTAAATGAAATTAAGGAATCGGAAACTCATAGAACGCTGATGGAGTGGAGAGATATTCTGGAGAAACCCAACGCACCAGGAGTGGACGAAGATGGCTCTTGTTCCTCATTTGGAAGCCTGGATGGCCCGCGAATCGGGCATAGGAAGTATGACTTTTCATCTGACCCAAGTCTTCTCGGGTCACGGATGCTTCGCTGATTTCCTCTTGAGGATAGGCAAGCGAATCGATGCCTCTTGCGACTTTTGCGGCGACGAGGATGGAGTCTATCACGTGCTGAGAGAGTGCCCCCTCTGGGACTGGCAGAAGGTGTTAATGAAACGCCAGCTGAAGCTCCCTCGAGACTTTACTTTTGGGGATGTTGCGGAGGTAATACTGGAGTCCAGGGAAAATTGGAAGGTCTTCTCAGCGTTTGTGGAGGAGGCATTGCGCGACAAGGAGGAGGAGGAGAGAAGGCGCGAGAGAGCTGGGACCTCTTCCACCTCGGACGGGGATGACGGAGCCGAGTGAGACGACGACAATGCGCCAGCATTACGGTTCCGTAATTATCATACATTTATGATTCATTGCTTAGTCTTTCACTCATTCATTCATCCATTTATTCACTCATCCACTCATTATTCATCCCTTCATTTATTCATTCAGTCATTCATTTTTCATTCATTCATTCACCCACTCATTCATTCACTCATTCATTCATCTCATTCATCTCATCAATGTGTATATTTCTAACGAAATTCTGACATATAACGGAGATCGTGTTGGACATATCCATACAGGATTCTTTGTTTTGTAGTTAGTTTGTCTGTCTTTATTTAACATTTTGACATTTTAACTGTTATTTAATTGACACTCGGCTCCTTCGATTTCGGGACATCTTACTTTTATCTTTACATTATTACTTTTATCGTATTATCATTATTTATTTATTTATTTATTTGTTTGTTTCTTGTATATTTTACCGTATTCGTTCGGAATACACGTTCTTTATGCGACTGACAGTGTTGAGGATATCGGTTTATGTTTGCAGGTGCGGATATCTCAGGATATCCTGCTCTCTGCGGTATACATTCACTTATATTTAAGAGAAGGGGGGACACTCTACACACAAACACTCTCACTCATATACACTCTTCTTACACTAACAGGGCTTTTCTTTTCTTTTCTTTTCTTAATACCAACTGTCTTATAGTATAGTATATCTAAGGAGGGTAGTAGGGTAAGGGGAGGGTATTTCTTTCTCTTTTCTTTATTGGTTTTGTTTTGAAATCGAAGGGGAGTGTAGAATCACGGAGTTAGGATCACTAGGGCTGCCGGCTCCGGGGCAGTCATGCGCAAGCGGTACCCCCGGACCCGGCGCGACGATTTACCATCTTCTTGTCGTAAAGAGTCCCGAGGATGGTTCACGGGGGGGAGGTTTTAGTGCGGTGAAAGTCCCACACTACCCGGCGGTACAGGCCGTCGGGTGTGCATTAGCATTTCCTCCTCCCTTGTAAAAAAAAGGCACTTTGAGACCAAAAGTGCAAACAAGTGTACATATTGTTGCGCCCCCTCGGATCTGCATCCTCATCCTCGGGATCACCCCGTATACGTTTCCGGGAGATCGTCGTCAGGAGGGTTGTTTATCAACAACCCCGGACTTTCCGTTGTTTATCGGCACCATCTTTAGTCTTTGTCTAGCTGTCATACCGTATTGACGTTACGAGACGTTATTGTATTTCTTCTTCTTTGTATCTCTAAAAGGTCGTCATTCCATTAAAACATCATTCTTTGTATAACGTGTATTAATTTATTTCGCGCGCGAGTGACAGTGCTCGTGTGAGAGGATATCTTGCGAGATATCGCAAGAGGCGTCCGAGGGACGTAACAATATGTTAGGGGGGCGTTCTGCACTTTCTCAATTAAGAAGTGCACTTTAGCGTTAAGAAACGTTATTATTATGTATTGTTAAATTTAAACCTTTTAATAATAATTATTTTTTTGTATCGCTAGTAATTTATAAATCAAAGGTATCTTTATATAAATTCGACCAATACTAGCTATAAACTTGTTTATTTACTCACTGGTTTTGTAATAAATAAACAAGTTTATAGCTAGTATTGGTCGAATTTATATAAAGATATCTTTGATTTAAACCTTTTATTGTATTTTTTCCGTTTATCCGTTATATTCATTGTACTTTCGTAGCATATAAGGTACGTGGTATGGAAGGATACGTGTCTGCGTACATGAGCAAAGAGAGGGCGCTACGCGCATGCGCCAGTAGGCGTGGCTATAGAAGAGTGGGGGTATCCCCTATAAAAGACAGTGCGCAGAGCCGTCGAGAGCTCAGTTCTTTGTGAGTTTTTGATGCGTCAACATCAAAGCTCTTTTCTCCGCGATTTTAATCCGTTTATCGAGAACAAAGGAGAGTTCCGCGAAACGCGAGCGATACCGCGAGTGTATGTATTGGTGTGAAAGAATTGTGTGAAAGTTAAATGTGTAAAGGACAAATATATTATTATTAAAAATATATTTATATATTTAACAAGTAAACAATTAGTAGCATTGATACTTACCTTTGAATGATCTTCCTTTGTATCCTAACTGATCCGGGAAGTGACGTTTTGTCCAACGTGGACCTGTGAAATAAATAAATTTGGTGGATTAGGCGAGTCCATGAAACGGGAAGTGTTACTTACCTGTAAAGGGCTGTTGTTCCTGATATCCTTGATCCTGGTGGTTCGGCGAGGCGATCCATCATCCGGGGCGTTGTTCCTTGGCGGCGGTGACCTGAAAGAAAAAAAGAAAATCAATTAGAGAAGATTGGAAAGGAGAAAGACGAGGCGCGTAACGACGCAATAGATTGCGTCATCATCGACTCGTCCGTGCATGTTCGGCGGCCATCTTGGTGGCGCGACTACGAACAAAAAAAGAGACGTGGTGGGGGTATAACGGCCATCCACAACAAAGGACTCGACGCAGTTACCGTCGAGAATGGAATTACCTTGACTGTTAGGGGTTAAACAGTCTGGCGACCGTGAGTATTTGTGAACATTATATAGTCGTCCGGTCACAACGGCACACCGTGTTCAACATGCTGTACGAGCATTGTGCAAGCATTTTACACATCAAATTTTCAGCATTGTGCAGACACGTAAATCTTTTCAAAAGATAATTCTTATATTAAACTTTTTAAAATATTATAAATAATTGTTACAATAAAAAAAATTAATTGGTTGATAAATATTACTCGTATTTATTAAAAATATTTTTAATACTTTTATAAACTTATATACAGGGTCAATCCGGAGTCAATCGCATCACCCGTCGTGTGCAGGTAGAGGGAGTTGAACTGAGCAGGAAAATCCTCTACCATTTTGCAATTTTCGCAATAGTTATCGAATTATTAATGATTAAAAATTGCCGTATTAGCCCGGCCAAATGCAAGCGCGCGGCGAGATGCGGCCATTCAGCGATCGAGGTTGCTAGGCATATTGTGAGTTGTTTATTACAAGCGGCAATGACTACGCACGAGCGGCGCGTAACGCTGAAGCTCCGCGTCGAACTATACTCTCTCCCCCCTCTCCCCCTCCCCCCTCTCACAGATTTAATAACTTCAGCTTAAATTCTTGTAGGATATAAAGAAATCTACGTACGTAAAGATTGTTATATTATCTACGATATACGAAGCATTAAGAGGACTTGTGTAATTATAAATATAATTGCACACTTATATATAAAAATAGCAATTTAATTAATATCTATATGTATATTGTATAATATACCTATATATAAATTTATATATATCAATTATTTTGATCAAATGCTTACATCATTTTGTAGAAAAAATTAGCAGATAATCTGTGAAACGTGCTCTTTTTTTCTTTTTTTCTTTTCTTTTTTAATAATAATTTATACTAAAGATTTGATAGTCACAAATTAATTCTTTAGAGAACTGTAGAAAAAAGCAAAGTTATTATTACGTTCAAATTCAAATACGTTTAAGAATTAGATATAGAAGCTAGATATTAATCGAAGAGAGATTTTGAGAGTACAAGATGTTAAACAAGAAATAGACAATCACCTTCACATATACACGATCACATAGTTAAGTTACATTTGAATGTATTTTTAGAATTTTTTGAAAAGGATATCGAATTGGAAAAATGAAGAACTAGTTAAAAATATTTGGTTTGTGGTTGCGTTTGGTTTGAGTTTTAGGAAAAAAGATCAAATCGCGAAAATAGTGCATTGTAATAATGTACAATGTGATATCTTTTAAGTCTCTTACAATTCTTTAAACCTTGTATTCTTAAATTTTTCGGCAAGTTCTAGCCGGTTTAAGAGCCCAGATAGCAAAATATGTGCATTTTGAGTTCATATTGTACTTATATTTCTTACAAACATGATGACAAAAATAGACACAAATGCGGGCTCATATGCTTCTCAGAACACAGACATGTTATGATATCAAACTTATATTGCATATTGTATGTTATATGAAGTTCAAAAAAATAGCAACATTATGGTTGTATATATATTGCAGTCTGAGTTCATTTTACGATAATATAATATTTTTGGGACATGTTACATTAGAATTAGATTAGGATATAAAATTCAATATATATCATTAACAAAAAATTACATTTATTACATTTTTTTTTGTTATTACAAATTAGTTATTACATATATATTTTACATACATATTTTTGTTGTGTTATTACAAATAGAATATAGCCCAGTCAATGGAGACAAAAAAAGGCGATTTGCTTACATTAAATTCAGGAGTTTTGAAATTTGAAAGGGTCACGTAGTTTAGAGTCCTATATAATTTTCTGAGTTTTCGACCTTGGCGGCCCGCCGCTCGCGCCGCCATATTGGAAAAATGGGCCCAAAAAACAGTTTTTTCGCAATATCTCTTTTTCGGTTGGTCCTACGACGAAAATAGTTATTATCAATATTATAGAGGAGGAAATTATCTACAACTTTTGTTTGAGACTTTTTTTGTACGTTGGATAGTTTTCGACCTACAACGGCGTAAAGCGGATATTTCGCGAATTTTTGAAAATGTTTGTTTTTACCCGAATTTTTTAAAATTATCAATTAATAATTACATGTCGACATTGTCGACTATAAATTATACCATAAATTAACTATTAACCAACTCTCTTCTTTTTAATGTGGTATTTCCAGCCTAATCCACACTCGCTATATACAATATTTTAAAATTATTGAATACGCCTCCGTTTTGATGGTCCAGGTTGATACAGTTTTTCCGTAATTTTTCTTTTATCTGGCTTTCGAAAATAAATATTCGGATATGAGCTTGCTAATCCTATCAATAAAACCAGAATGTGTTGATAATAAACAAATGCTTCTCCATCTCGATCTCATGGAATTTTTTATTCAGCGTGTTTGTAGCTTCTGACAGTATTGTGCGTATCGCTATGGCTGTTTCCGAAGTGCGCATTTGTTTTATTTGCGAAAAAATTTTAGATAAAGGTGAAATACTTGAAGTGCAAGAGAAAGGTGTGAAAACTCTTCTAGCATCTAGTGTTAAAAAAATAAATAAAAATCATGAACACTTTTTGAAAAACCTAAAAAAAGTAACCGTTCACAGTGCGTGCCAAAAACATTATAATAATAAGAAATTGATTGCGGCGGCGAAGCGTCGGGACAGTAATGTAGTTTCACTGTCTTTGCTGTCGACATCACTGCGATCGGCTACATCAGCTTTCGATTTTAAAAAACATTGTTTTCTGTGCAATGAAGAAATAACTGAAGAATTTTTAAAAAAGCAAAAAAAAAGTCGCTTGGCAGTGCGAAATATCGTATATGAAATGCGGAAGCTCTCTGTCAAAGACACCGTCTTGAAAGCAGCAGAGGCCCGCAATGATAAATGGGGTCAAATGATAATTGACCGTATTCAGCACGTTTCCGATTTAGTTGCAGTTGATGCGAAATATAACGCGTGCATGAAAAATCTCTACAATGTACCATCATCAACTGGACTTAAGAGAAGGCAGCGATCTGTTTCCAACGTGAATGAAGCGATGGAATCAATTTATTCTTATTTCAGCGAGAATTCCGATAAATGTCAATTCTCTATGAACGAATCAATAAATCAGATTGAAGGAGATTATCGTCCGGATATCCGAACAATCAAAGCTCACTTGCTACAAAAGTACGGCGATGATATTCTTCTTGTCAAAACAGCATAAAAACCGCCAATTGTCTGCTTTCGGAATACTGGATTTAAAATACTGACAAACGCTTGGTACGACGAGAAAAAATCCGACAAACGTGAAGAGAGACTGCGAGTTGTTCGAACTGCAGCTGCCATCGTCTTAGAACATACGATCGAAAGTCTATAACACCGAACAATATCCTCCTTCGGATGATTTTATGCGAGATGTCGATACCATAGTTCCAAAATCACTACGTGTTTTTTTTTAAAGATGTTATTTTGAAAAACAAGCGTGGTTCCCTGACCAAGTTGGAAAAAATGCACCGCTTTGTTGCATGCCGTCATCTCTGCCGTGAGGCCTCGCTCATTTTTATCCCCATTACAAGTTGGAGTCGGTGCATTTTTATACAAAAAATTCGGTTCAAAAAATCTTATCAATGTTTTATCGGCATTAGAATTTTCATCATCATACAGTGAAACAGCTTTATTCGAAACATCCTGTATTATGCGTCCACAACTTCAAATCAAGCGAAATGCATTTTCTCAGTTTGTATTTGACAATGCTGATTTTAACATCAACAATCTCGATGGTTTCAATACTTTTCACGCCTTAGGCGGTATTCATTGTGTGACTCCCAACATTGCTATTTCTCGAAATCAGAATATTTCACGTCTTTCTAGATTACCATCGGCAAGAGTTGTAGGCGAGTATGGATTCGTACCGATTAAATGTTTTCAAAAATTAAAAGACTCCGGCTTGAAAACTATTACTATTGAAAGTATCAAGAATATCAGTTCTCTTTCTGTTCGAGATCGGACTTTCGAACAAAATTGAAAGCTAAATAATAAAATGATTAGTTCATGCATTCATGCCTTCCATGCAACATGCAGCCAAAATTGTATATTAATAAAACCGGTATACGCTGTCTCAGATATCAGCGCTCGGCCGCAGGAGCGTGCGAACGCCCCGCGCCTTCGTAAATAAGCGCTCGCGCTATCTCTCTCTTAAAGAGAGACAGACAACAAACACCGCGGTCGCTCGAGAGAAGTCATTAAATATCAACAATTTATAATTATTATACCAGATAAAGTTACAAAGTCATTCTCCGATTGCCCTTCACCGGTTTTGAGAATCTTCTAAACCATCTAGAAGATTCTCGACCTTTTATTATTATAAAAGCTCTTCTCGAGAGACCGCGGGCGCTTTTTCGTACAGTCTTTCGACGCGAACAGAGTGCGACTCAAAATTTCAGAAACGGATCGCTTGTCCTTTTCTCGCGCATACCGTAGCTTGCGGATCGCGGTTAATTAATCAAATTAACGAACGTTTAGTGAACTTTCCTCGACTTTTATTGTATTTCTTTGTATTAGTGATTATCAAAATATAGTTTGTTAACGTTACGCGCTTGAAGAGAAGTTTTCTTTCCTCTCTGGCTCCTCAACTCGATTTTCACGTTCCGTCGCGCACATTTAATGGTCCTTCGAGCCGGATTTTTCGTAACCGGTATTCTTTTCGTGCGTGAATCGTCAGTGGTGTGCTTCCTTCGTGCTTTCCGGAGTGTGACCACCTGAAGAGAAACAAGAGAACGTGAGCGAAATGGATAAGTCACTGGAGAAATTATTGGATTCGCAATTCGAACTCCATGGCCGGATTTCTCGCGCCGTCGATAATCTTCAGAAAACCGGCGCCGCAAAGGTCACTCTAGGGATGGTCGAAGCCCGCCTTCAGACCCTAGAAAGCAACTGGCGTAAATTCGAGGACAATCACGACCTACTCCGAGATGCTCCGAAAGAATTATTAAAGGGACACAACTATACGAAGGAAAATTTGCGTGAGTTAGCTGAAGAAGCTTACCTAAATAACAAAGGGCTCTTCCTTGATGGCATGCGGAAGCTTCAGCAGCAGGAGGCTGCGGCTTCTACTCCTCAAGTGGTTGCTGAGACCAAGTCGTCGTCCCCGCGAACCACTCTGCCTCGGATCCAGCTTCCGCAATTTTCCGGAAAGTATGAAGACTGGCCGGCGTTCCGCGATCTCTTCACTTCTATTCTCGGCCGAGACACCAGCACGACTTCCGTCGAAAAGCTTCATTACTTGAAGACCTGTGTAAAAGGAGAAGCAGAGTTACTGATTCGGAATTTTCCTACAACAGGCGAGAATTTCGAGCGCGCTTGGGCAGCTCTCAGCAGCTATTACGAGAATAAGAGATTATTAGTCCGAGCCTATCTTGCTAACTTCCTCTCGCTGCCAAAGATGAGGAATGAATCCGCCGCTGAATTACGCAAAATCTTTCACGGAGCAAAAGCGGCAGTCAGTTCGCTGAGTGGCATTAAGCGGCCGATAAATAGCAGTGAGGACCTGTTTGTTCACCTTATTGTTGAGCTTCTTGATCCTCGTTCACGACGTGAGTGGGAGACGTCGATCAGCGTCACCACAGAGCCCCCTGCTTACGCCACTCTCGAGAAGTTCCTGGATCGCCGCTTACACACCTTGGAGTCGATGCAGCCTTTGAAGTCCGAGACTTCCAAACCGGAACCAGGATCGCAGAAGTCCACCCGGAGTCACCTCGCGCGCAAGCAGGAGCAGAAGTCGAACGGAAACCGGCCTCGCTGTTCCCTTTGTCAAAAGGATCACTTCCTTATGTTGTGCGATGACTACAAGCGCAAATCTGCAACAGAAAGGAAGCAACATATAGAAGCAAACAATCTATGTCTAAATTGCCTGGGACGCCACAAGGTGAGCGACTGCGCCTCAAAAAAGGATTGCACTGCCTGCGGATCTCGTCACCATACCTCGATCCATGATGCTTGTCGAGAGACCGACGTAGCCAAAACGTCTCACATCGCTCACAAACCTGCAGAGAAATCAGTAGCGGTACTTCTCGCCACCGCTCGCGTGCGCGTAGCGGACCGCTACGGAACCTGGCACTTCGCTCGAGCTTTGGTCGACCAAGGATCCGAGTCGTCAATTATTGAGGAACGTCTTGCACAACGGCTGAAGTTGAAGCGCTCGCCTACCTCAGTCTCGGTGTTCGGAGTCGGTGGTCAGAAAACGGCCGTATCCAAGGGCCGTGTATCGCTCTCACTCGCGCCTCGTTCTGGAGGTTCTGCCATCCACGTCTCCGCGTTGGTGCTTCCTCGACTCACGGTCTACGCCGGGAGAATCGACACTGACGCTTACGCCTGGCCGCACCTCCAAGGTCTCAACCTCGCCGATCCGGAATACAACGTTTCCGAGCCGATCGAGATCCTCCTGGGCGCTGACGTCTACGCCACCATCCTTCAATCTGGTCTTCGGAAAGGAGGTACTCGAGCACCTGTGGCACAAAATACCTCATTAGGATGGATTCTGTCGGGAGTGATCGGAGAAGCCTCCGTCGAACCAGCCTCGCACACTCACCAATGCTGCATCGAGGAAGATATATCCGCCGTAGTACGCCGATTCTGGGAGCAGGAGGAGGTTTCCATGTCCGCTCCAGCGCTGTCGAAGGAGGATGTGGAATGCGAAGAGCACTTCGTCCGTACGCACTCACGAAGCTCCGAAGGTCGATACTCCGTGCGTCTCCCTGTGATCGCTCCTCTTCCGGACCTTTCTGTCACTCGTCGCACCGCCGCTCGAGTGCTGAAACATATGGAAAGCCGATTCACTCGCGACGAGTCTCTGTATGCGCTTTACGCTGAATTTATGCGCCAATACGCCGACCTGAAGCATATGACTCGAGTTGCACCTGCTACGGACTCAGCTCGCCCGCACTGCTGCTTTCTGCCGCATCATGGAGTGATGCGAGAGGCGAGCACATCCACGAAGTTGAGGGTCGTGTTCAACGGTTCGTCCACGGTGCCTTCAGGGGAAACGCTCAACAAACACCTCATGACAGGGCCAAATCTGCTGCCAGCTCTCTTCGACGTCTTGCTGAGATGGCGCCGACATCGATACGTGCTAGCCACAGACATTAAAAAGATGTACAGGCAGATCGATGTACATCCCGAGGACCGGAATCTGCAAAGGATTGTATGGCGGGACCATCCTGGAGAAGAGATAAGGGAGTATCAATTGAACACCGTTACCTACGGTTTAGCTTGTGCCCCCTTCCTCGCTATCCGCACTCTACGGCAACTTGCTGAAGACGACGGGAAAGCGTGGCCTTTAGGGGCAGCTGCTCTGCGCGATGACACGTATATGGACGACATCCTGACTGGCTCATCAACTATCCTGGAAGCAAGGAAAATCAAGAGTCAACTAATACAGATTTGCAAGGCGGGCGGCTTTCCCCTGAAGAAGTGGTCCGCCAACGATGCTACGTTACTGGAGGATCTTTCCTTGGAAAATAAACTGCAACGAGAGCCGAGATGGTGGCTGCCGGGCGAGAGCCACTCGACGTTGGGTCTCCAGTGGCATCCTCATGATGATAGCTTCTCATTCTCGACAAAGCTAGTTCGAGTCGAGACGTTCACTAAGCGAACAGTCCTGTCGCTATCTGCGAGACTGTTCGATCCGCTGGGGTGGTTGTCTCCGACGACGATACGAGCAAAAATTCTGATCCAGTCGACGTGGCTGCTGAAGATCGACTGGGACGAGCCGCTCCCCGACGCCGATGTCAGTCAGTGGAAGGAGTTTCAGGCAGACTTGAATTCCCTGGAGAAGATTCGCATTCCTCGATGGTTGACCGGAGATGTTGCAACCAGCCACTGTGAGATCCATGGGTTTGCCGATGCGTCGGAGAGAGCCTACGCTGCCGTCGTGTACTTGCGTACCTGCAATGAGAAAGGTCAAGTGGAAGTCAGACTCGTGGCTGCTAAGACGAAAGTAGCTCCATTAAAGCAAGTTACCTTGCCACGGCTGGAACTCTGTGCCGCGTCTCTCCTTACTCGATTGGTGGCCCATCTGCAACGCTCCCTGGAACTCTCGACACAGATACACCTATGGTCCAATTCTACCGTGGCTCTCGGTTGGATTCAAGCTCATCCGGCTTCCTGGAAAACCTACGTGGCAAATAGAGTTAGTGAGATCCAGACTTCATTACCAGATGCCCGGTGGCATCACATACCCGGGCGTGAGAATCCCGCCGATTGCGCTTCAAGAAGACTCTCCCCGAGGGAGTTGGTGGATCATCCCCTCTGGTGGCGCGGCCCACTCTGGCTGAAGATGCCGAGTGAATCATGGCCTTCTTCTCCGAACAACGACATCTTCGACGAGCTGCCCGAAAAGCGCTTTCGGTGTCATGCGACCGTTGCCGTCCTGGAGGAAGAGCCGGAGATGCTGACACGCTACTCCTCCTTGAGCCGGCTTTTGCGGATTACTGCGTGGTGTCGTCGCTGGCGGCGAGTACCAAGAAACACGAAAGTTCACAGCGACGCCCGCCTAGATGCCAGTCTTCAGGTCCTCTCTGCTACCGAACTCGAGGAAGCCCGTCTGTGTTGGATCCGGCTGATTCAATCTGCAAAATTCAAAACCGCATTAACAGCGATTCATGGAGGAGAATATGTACCTGTCCGGGGACCCCTCGCAAAACTGAGTCCGTTCCTGGATGGACAGAACGTGCTCCGAGTCGGGGGACGACTAAAGCACGCAGCCATCTCCCACGACGCTCGTCATCCGATCATCCTGCCGGGAGACTCCCACTTCACCAGGCTCGTCGTCGAGGCCTTCCACCGAAGAACGTTGCACGGCGGCGTTCAGCTAACTTTAGGATCCATTAGGCAGGAATACTGGATCCCTCGAGGCTGAGCAATCGTCAAGGGCTGCCTTCACCGCTGTCATACTTGTGTGCGATGGCGGGCGGCAGCAACTCAACCAGTGATGGGAGACCTGCCAGCTCCCAGAGTGACTCCAGCACGTCCTTTTTTTCATACAGGCGTCGACTACGCCGGCCCAGTGTGGCTGCGGACCTCCAAGGGACGAGGACATCGAGCATCCAAGGCCTTCCTGTCCATCTTCGTCTGCCTAGCCACGCGAGCGGTCCACCTGGACGTAGTCTCCGACTACACGACCGACGCATTCCTGGCTGCTTTCCGCCGTTTCGTCGCCCGCCGAGGACTCTGTAAGTCACTTTACAGTGATTGCGGCACTAACTTTGTTGGCGCCGACTCGCAGCTCCGGGCCCTCTTCTCTGCGAGCACCAAGGAGGGACAGCACCTGGCAGCGCAACTAGCCGAGGAACGGATTGAATGGCGATTCAATCCACCAGCAGCTCCCAACTTCGGCGGCATCTGGGAAGCCGCCGTCAAGTCAACGAAGCACCACCTGCGTCGGGTAATCGGCGAGACGAAACTGACATATGAGGAAATGGCTACGTTATTATCGCAAATAGAGTCTTGCTTGAATTCAAGGCCACTTCAGGCTTTAAGTGACGACCCTGAAGATCTTACCGCGTTAACTCCCGGCCATTTCCTCGTAGGGTCGGCCCTCAATGCCGTGCCCGAGCCCTCTCTTGCCGAAGCTCCGACGTCGCACCTCTCTCGGTGGCAGCATCTCCAGCAAATGAGAGATCACTTCTGGAGCCGTTGGTCTCGCGAATATCTCCACGCGCTCGCTCATCGTCCGAAATGGCTCCGAACGGTCGATGACATCCGCGTCGGTCGTCTATGCCTTGTGCGCAGCGAAATCTCTCCGCCGAATAAATGGCCGCTAGCCCGCGTCGAAAAAATTCACCCCGGTCCGGACGGTCACATCCGGGTCGTAGCCGTGCGCACCGCCACGTCCTTTCTTACTCGGCCTGTAAATAAACTGGTCCTCCTCCCCGACAGCTCGGAAAAATAGAAAAAAAAAAAACCTTTCTGTACTCTATGAAGTAACATACTAATTAATTCACGGTACTTACGCGCACTAGCTTTAAATTCGCCCGACGGCGACGAGCCGACACCGGCGAACGCCACTGCACTTCATTCCACTAACACTACGTCTTCTCACCATCTCATCACTATTATTCACTCTCATCCACTGGCTTCACATTCTGTATCACACGCGCCGCTCGGTCTGACTATGCGAACAGCTGATCGGTCGCGAAATTCACGGATCAACACCACATTCCAGTCTCATTCTCTAAGCGTACGCGTACACGCTCGCGACACGTGCTCGTTCCTCGCGATCGCGTGGATGAACACGTGCTCCCGCTCTCGCGCGAGAGATTCCTTTGCAGGCCTACACCTGCAAGGCGGGCGGAATGTTCGAGATCGGACTTTCGAACAAAATTGAAAGCTAAATAATAAAATGATTAGTTCATGCATTCATGCCTTCCATGCAACATGCAGCCAAAATTGTATATTAATAAAACCGGTATACGCTGTCTCAGATATCAGCGCTCGGCCGCAGGAGCGTGCGAACGCCCCGCGCCTTCGTAAATAAGCGCTCGCGCTATCTCTCTCTTAAAGAGAGACAGACAACAAACACCGCGGTCGCTCGAGAGAAGTCATTAAATATCAACAATTTATAATTATTATACCAGATAAAGTTACAAAGTCATTCTCCGATTGCCCTTCACCGGTTTTGAGAATCTTCTAAACCATCTAGAAGATTCTCGACCTTTTATTATTATAAAAGCTCTTCTCGAGAGACCGCGGGCGCTTTTTCGTACAGTCTTTCGACGCGAACAGAGTGCGACTCAAAATTTCAGAAACGAATCGCTTGTCCTTTTCTCGCGCATACCGTAGCTTGCGGATCGCGGTTAATTAATCAAATTAACGAACGTTTAGTGAACTTTCCTCGACTTTTATTGTATTTCTTTGTATTAGTGATTATCAAAATATAGTTTGTTAACGTTACGCGCTTGAAGAGAAGTTTTCTTTCCTCTCTGGCTCCTCAACTCGATTTTCACGTTCCGTCGCGCACACTTTCTAGAAAAATATTGCCATCGGCTTCTGATTTTCTTTGGCTATATGGAAAGTGGTTAAACTTCCCGTCCATACCTGAATGGAATGGCTTCATGGAGCAAGCAACAGTTGACAAAATTTACGTAAAATCAAAGATATTATCTCTTCCATTTATAAATGCTCCACCCAGCAATTATGACACTATCTATACATCTCTTCATTATACTGCCGAGAAATGTAAGGCGTTAAATCAACGTACTTGTTTTGTGACATACGATCAGCCACTTTACATAAAAACTCGCGACATCATCGCAAATAATAATTCAGAATCTGATTTGAGCAATGTAATTGTGAGACTTGGAAGATTTCACCTGTTAATGTCTTTCTTGGGGTACAATGGGTACATAATGTCTGGAAGTGGACTGAATGATCTTTTCAATATCATTTACGCCGAAAACAGCGTGGAAAAAATGATGTCTGGGCATGCATATTCTCAGGCAGTCCGAGCTCATATTTTGTCATTTGGCTTTGACAAAAGTAATCCTGCAATCGATCAATTTCACAAGAGAGGATCATGACACAATGGATCATCATATTCTGAGCGATTTAAATAGATCTGTAATTCTTACAGCAACTGAAAACGTTTCGTTCTGAAACGTCGCCAGAAAATTCCAAGAACTGGAAAAAATAGAAAAAAATGGTCTTACTGCAAAATTGTGGGTCCAATATTTCCGAATGGTCACTTTAGTAAAACAGTTTGTTGAAGCAGAACGAATGGGCAACTGGCAACTTCATTTTGATATCATGCAAAAAAATGCTACCTTATTTCCATGAAAGCGGTCATTTCATTTATGCAAAGTCTGCACATCTCTATTTACAAGATATGTTACGTCTAGAGAAAAAAATGACCACTGATGAATACGAAAAATTCTCAACAAAAGGGTATTTCACTATTAGGCGCTCCGACAAATTTTGGTCAAGCATTTCTTCCGATATGACAATAGAACAGACACTGATGCGGAAATAAAGAGCTCTGGTGGACACACTTAAAGCCGTGGAATCACCGACAGCGTGATTACATTGTGGACTCTGGGAATGGTGTATATTACACAATGTGTGTGACGAAATGGAAAAGTTTTGCGGCATTTCTTTAGAAACAGTAGAACAGCATGTTGACATAAGAACTTCTCGCGTTTCTCGCGACAACGCGGATCTCGAAAAACTTGTCAACTGGTTCTCTCAACATCCTCCTTTTCCAAAAATCGACGAATAAATGTCAATAAGCACTGGAGTTGTTAGAGATGAAAAAATAAATTGCCACTTGTCAGAAATTGGCACTGTTGGAATTACCAGAATTATCGGCGAAGATTTTGATTCTGTCAAATTCAAACGCAAAGACAAAAAGTGCTTCCACTTGCAATAATCAGCAACAGTATCCGGCCCGAAGACGTTAATATCCTTATCAACCCGCTCATGCTTTTCCAGAGAATGTGCCTCGCAAAGCAATCTAACGAAGAGTGATGGAATATCTGAAATTTGAACTTGCTCCGTTCCCTCTATCGCTATTTTCAGAAGAAGGGATGCGTAAGAAAACAAAATCGTCCTTATACAATGCTTTTTCGCCATTACCAGACGACACTTAGCTTGAAACTAACAGCATTCAAGTTGTGGATGGTGGATATCTTCTACATAGAGTTGTGTGGCATCGCAACAAAACATTTAAATTAATTTGTACAAATTACGTGCAATACGTAGAACGACATCATGGTCAAAATGCGTTAATTGTTTTTGATGGATATCCAGTTGATGCTGCCGAAAAAAATACAAAGAGCGCAGAACGACTGCGCCGATCAAGAAAACAACGTTCCGCGGATATACTTTTCGACGAGGAAATGGTTGCGACCGTTTCGCAAGAGAAATTCCTGGCTAACGAAAATAATAAAAAACGCCTTATCTCAATGCTGAAAAAAATATTTGAACAATCAAATTTTTCAGTAAAACAGGCTGCAGAAGATGCTGACACATTAATTATCAACACTGCCATCGACATGTCTTTATCATACGATTCTGTTATCGTCGTTGGTGAAGACATAGATCTTCTGGTTTTATTGATAGGATTAACAAGCTCACATCCGAATATTTATTTTCGAAAGCCAGGTAGAGGAAAAATTACGGAAAAACTGTACCCTTCTCAAATTTTCAGTATGGAGAAACAGTAGCAGATAACATACTGTTCCTGCATGCATTCGGCGGCTGCGATACATCTGCTATATTCAATATCGAAAAAAACAAGTTTTTCACTATCCTTGAGAAGAATCCGCTCTTAAACAATACAGTGCAAATATTCAAGCAACATGACATAGACCCTGAAATTATTGCTACTGCCGGAGAAAGGTTTTTGATCGCGTTATACGGGAGTAATAAAAGAACCGAAACATTAGATTCACTTCGCTACCAACGTTTTGCGAAATCTATAACAAAAAGTAAATTTCATCTTGCTTCATTGCCCCCTACACGAGAAGCTGCACGTCAGCATTCATTTAGGACGTATCACCAAGTTCAAGCTTGGTATGGCACCTCGAAAAATCCACAGCAGTGGGGCTGGCAAAGGAGCAAGACTGGACTTATTCCAGTTAGAAACACCAAAGATCCTGCTCCTCAAGCTTTGCTCCAATTCATTTCGTGTAAATGCAAGACGAAATGCGGTGCAACTTGTGGTTGTAGAAAAGCAGGCCTCAAATGCTCCATTATCTGCGGTTACGCAATGGGCAAATGTGCGAAAACGTACCACAGATTTTGGACGACTTTGAAGACGAAGAAGAAGAAAAAATAAAGGCAGAAATCAATGAAACATTGTCCTGTAATTCCTCTCATTTCTCTCCTTCGCGCTATCTCTCTCACGTTCTCTCTCTCGCGCGACGAGTGCGGCCCACTGAGAGATAAGTCGGACGGAAAAATAATCATAGAGTTAACCCTTAACTGGTATCGTGGGGTCAAAAATGACCCAAGAGATGTAATTTTGCTGTTTTTCTAATTTTCTAATAATAGCGCAAACACGCTATTCCGTGTAATCTCATTGCGTCGCGACTCGCGGCGGGTGCCGGACGTGTGGCGTTGTAGTACTTGTCTAAGCAGAGGTACGTGCGTGATGGGGTCAGAAGTGACCCCACAATACCAGTTGATTCTGCATGTCATTTTTGTTATGTTATTGATCTCATAAAAACTTTGGTTGATTTTAAAATGTTTAGTATCTTTATGTTAGAAAACAAGAAAAAGAAAACAAGAAATTTTTTATTTTGTTAATTTTGAGTTAATTTTCGTAGCTTTTAAAAATGCCAAAAACTAATGTTAATTTTCTTAGTGATTTTAGAAAAGTTATGTAATTATTAACAGCACATCAATAAATGACTGATATGACTGATTGATGTCTTTGAAAGAGTGTATTGTTTGATTTAATTAAATAAATAATCATAAAAATATAATATCCCACTAATAAGAAAGTATTTTGTGTTGGGGTCTTAAATGACCGCACGATACCAGTTAAGTCAGTGAATTTGACGGTACTAGTTAAGGGTTAAAGCCCAGACACAATGAGAGGAATAAGGAACAGGGAATAGAGAACAGAATAGGAACAGAATAGAGAACAGAAATTATCCACCAATAGGAGCAAGGAATAGATTCCCTACTTTAAAATCTTTTTTTCCAAGAGGATGTCCACCCGTTATGCTCTCACAAAGTCTCAAACCGTTGCACAGTTCACTTTATGAAAGTGAAAAAGTGAAAAATTGATAAAATGTTCACGCCAAGATATGTATATGAATTACGTCTTCAGTTTATTACAGAATCGCGTATTATCGTGTTTGATATATATATATTTATATATTTATATAATAATTTTTATATTTTAGTTGCTTGAGAATGTACAATGTAACATATATTTAGACCGGCAGTATGTGCGGTGGTGTCGCCGCTGCGAGCGGGTGGCGCTCGACGCTCTATGGGGCGACAATCCGGAGGCTCGAGTATATTCTCAAGAATTTGAATTCGCTTATAACAATATTTTCTATCTCAGAAAACTTTTCGATCTCGAGCCATATGAGGTGGAAAATTGGAACTGTAAGTATCCTTTTAAATTTATATTAAATTAGTGTATTATAATTTATTCCAAGTTAAATATATTAATATTTTGTTTCTTTTCTGTTACAGAGGTCCCACCCCCGGAATATTTTTATATTTTATATATATATATATATATATATATATATATATACTTTCATTAATAAGACAAGCGCATACACACACACACATATTGTAATAAGCACATACCCACATTTATAAAATAAAACAATATTATACGAGGTCTGTCCCAAAAGTAAGTGTACTGATTTTCCTATGTACGACTTGGTAACGTAGGACCTCATTGATGGATATCGGCGTATTGGTAGTGACCTTGGCTGCGTGTCCATATTTGTTTCAACTCAATCGGTTGAGTCAGTCGTCCGCTACTGCTGCTTAGCGAATGACTGACTCAACCGATCGAGTTGAAACAAATATGGACACGCAGCCAAGGTCACCAGCAACACGCCAATATCCATCAACGAGGTCCTACGTTACCAAGTCGTACATAGGAAAATCAGTACATTTACTTTTGAGACAGACCTGGTATTATAATATAAAATTGGTTCATTCTCTTGTTCCTCTCTCCTATCCTTCTCCTTGCGAACCCCTCGCGCTATCGCTCTCAAAATTTCCACAATGGAATATCATAGTAGTAAATTAAGCGCTATCTGTTTATATTGTTTATAAATTCGCGCAGCCGAACATAGGCGCTATTTTGTTTACACCTACAAAACCTATGTCCTGACACGATCGTCGATAACCGCAGCGTCGGGCCCAAGATCCCTCATAAATTTTCATAAAAAATATCAAAAAAAGGAAGATAATTCCGTTGGTTCTAGAGCG
This sequence comes from Lasius platythorax, assembly GCA_963971435.1. Lineage (NCBI taxonomy): Eukaryota > Metazoa > Arthropoda > Insecta > Hymenoptera > Formicidae > Lasius > Lasius platythorax. The sequence continues at coordinate 2,022,374 of OZ020544.1, forward strand.
CTATTTGTTTACAAACGGCCGAATATCATGTTCAGGACCCCCCCCCCTTCGTCGAAACCGAGTGTCCCCCGCTCGCATGACACGCCGCCGAGATACCCCCGCGCCCCGCTCTCCCCTCGTAAGACCTGGGTTAGAACTGTCCGTGTATACCTACTACATTTCATTAACGGCGGATCACCAGACTGCACAGGTGAAGCGAATCAAGGTGGCTGGGTGAACGCGGAGCATTTTGTTAAATTTTTAGTCCTTCCAGTCCCATGTGCGTGCTTTCGTCGACGCTCTAGCTTTACTGATACTCGACAATCACGAATCACATTTGTCCATCGCTGGTCTCGACTGTTGTAAAGCAAATGGAATCATTGTCCTATCATTACCGCCGCATTGCTCGCACAAGCTGCAATCGCTGGATCGCACCGTCTATGGCCCGTTAAAGAAATGTGTACACGCACAATGCGATAACTGGATGACGTTAAATCCTGGTAAAACAATGACGATATACGACATCCCCGGAATCGTGGCTAAGGCACTGCCACTTGCCGTGACGCATCAAAATATTATGTCCGGGTTTGAATGCACTAGAATTTCTCAATTCAATCCGGACATTTTCCAGGAATACGAATTTTTGCCGAGCAGCGTTACGGATAGGGAGAACCTTTCTACTTCCGCTGATCCTGAGGAAGCCAACCTCAACGCAGCCGAACCCGACGCAGCCGACGGGCTTGAATTGTTTCAGTGACATTGATGATGAAGAAGAAAATTAATTTTCTGCCATCGTGTTTTTAATTAATAAATGTTTACATTTCTCTATTAAAAAATAATTAATAAAATGTATCCTATCATTTATCATGATCGGAATTATGAATTTTCATTTAAAATCCAGTCCGAAAATGACGATTCCACCCCGGGGGTGTGACGACTCCGCCCCGGCAATTTTGACATTTCAATTTTTGCACTTTTGTCATTTTTACTCTGTACCGGTTGAACAAAAGCCCGTAGACCAAAAATGCCTATATAAATTTTGTAGCCAAGGGTTCACTCTTTACAACGGTATGCCACATTTCACTAAAATTATTTATTTTGTTGTTAAAAATCGGCACCGAAAAAAGTGACGACTTCGCTCCGGTCTCCCCTACCCCTTTCTTTCAGGAATATTGCTTCGCCACAGAAAAGCAATGAAGACACAAACATGGAGAGCATGCCTATTGCGGTGACCGAGATAGAAAATACAATTAATGTAACGGGAGCAAAAGAGAAATATAAAAACAGGATCAGGTCAACGACATTAGCAAATATTGAAAACAATGGAAACGATGAAATGGCGAAGCAATCATTTTAATGGCCACCATTGCGAACCTATCGGTCACCACGACTACATTTTAACGTGACATCGGAAGAGGAAAATGTTATGGAATAGATGCATTTGGAACCGCCAATCTGCGAAAAGATATCAGCGCAAACTATAAGAAAGGAGCAAGAGATAGGAAATGAAGAGATAAGAAATAAAGAGATAAAGAGATAAGAAATGAAGAAAATAATCTACATATAATAATTAATTCCTTAACAAGTAAAAATGTGCGTCTGTGCCGAACAATAAAAATGTTAAAATTATGTCTACAAAGATATATTCGACGAATGTTCGCAAAACACACAAATAAGAAAAGCATAAAAAGGGATATACAGGAATTGATAAAAAAAAATAAATTGCATCCCGTTGCGAAAGCAATGATAAATTTGCAATTACATACGCCAAACGCACCATACACGGAAGAAAAAAATATATCGAAGCAACTTTATTATTATTCAGCTTCTGCACTGCGTGGTTTACGAAAGGCAGGTTGCAATTTTCCTGGAGAAAGAACAATTCAAAGGTGGCACGGAGAATATAATATGATGCCAAAATTTTGCGAATTTATATTTTGTAAATTACAGGAGAAAATTTCTAAGTTATCTGCAGAAGAAAGTGTATGTGCTTTACAGTGGAATGAAATGACAATTAAATCATGAAGAATATTCACTGAAATTGGATCAAATAGAAGGACTTGTTGATTTAGAACCTCGAGGAAGAACACATGAGACTGCAAAACATATATTCGTATTTTGTTTGGACAGTATAAACGCGCATCATTCATGGCGTCAACCACTAGCATATTTCCTTTCTAGAACAGGTATGAAAGCCGCAAAAATAGTATTTTTATTAAAAGAATGTTTAGATAGATTGATTAAAACGGGTGCTGATGTGCAACTCGTAACATGCAATCAAGGCTCAAGTAATCAGAATGCTTATGTAAAACTTGGCGTGCACTCCGATAAACCATTTTTTATACACAATGGAAAGAAATATTATGCATTATTTGATTTTTCACATTTAGTGAAAAGATTGAAGAGTTTACTGAGAAAACACAAATATCTGTATCGCGATGGGAAAGTAATTGCATCATTTGCCGATTTTGAATTGATATGGTCTATTGATGACGCCACTAAAAAAGGTTCCAATTTATTATCCCATATTACGGAAGCACATATTCGCCCTAATGCTTTTGAAACGATGAATGTCAAAAGAGCTTTCCAATTATTTAGTCATACGTTTGCAACCGCAATAAAAACTGCCGGTCATGGAAATCTATTACGAACAAATACATGGAATGAAACGGCTGATTTTACAGAACATCTGAATAAAATAATAGATGCTTACAATCTGAATATCAGATTTGGTGGAAAACGACCATTGTCTTCCAAAAATCCTGACATTGAAATTTTGTTGACAAATTTTGTTGAATGGTGCTCGAGATGGTCAGTATTGCCGAACAGATTATCGAAAATTCCTTGTTTGAAAGGCTTCAGTTTAACTGTACAAGCGATTCTTGGAATATATAAGGAACTCACAAGACGATATGAAGAATTTGAACTTGCCACAGGATTATGCAATCAAGACTCGGTCGAACATTTATTCTCTAAATTAAGACAACGCGGAGGATTTAATCCCAATCCCACAGAAAGAATGGTCCGACTCTCTCTGAGACATATAATATCTACTAGATACATCCCAACAGGCGATAAAGGCAATGTTCAATGCCCAGAAGCCGAGTCTCTTATTAATCCACCGGGCCATCTTGTTAAAACGCTAGAAAATTCATTGAACGCAAGTCATACCGTCGTACAATGTGACGTTAATCCTGAAGATGAATCATTTCTGGAAGATGTACAAATTCTTGAAGAATACGATAATGTGGGAGATACAGAAAATGTTGATCCATTTAATATATATGATCAAAATGCTGTTGCATTTTTGCTGGATATATAGCGCGACGAAGTGTTGCAAAAACTAAATACGACAATTGCTGTAATTGTATGATGAAAACGCCATTGGATAACGCTGCGGAAAATGAGATGTATATAGAACTTCGAGAATATCCAAACGCAGACGAAGATGCTCCTACAGTAACGAAATTAGTACGACCGACAGATCTTTTTACAAAAGTGGTCCAAACGCAATTAATGGCATTCAATCGTGTATGGCAACATTATTGGGCGTGAAAGCAAATTTTGGATAAGATAACGAATGAGTATAAATGCAACAAATGAAAAATATTCTGAATGGTTAGATGAAAATAATGCGTGCTACAATCATCGGCTGCAAGCGTAAGATATATGATCAAAATAAAACTGTACTCTCACACAAGATATAACAATCGTGCTATAAAAAGAGGCAATGTCCACAGAAAAATGAATAATTTGTTAAACAAATAAAAAAATGAGAGTAAGATTGTAGCAGGAAAGCTAAAAAGAAGTTAACCATTTGAGCATCATTCTTCAAAAAAATAAGAAGAATAGAAATAAAGAAATACATGAAATGGAATAACAAAAATAAATAACTAAGTATGCTGTAAGAGGTAGAAAGACAAGTTGAGGTAAAAAGCAGCAACAGATAAGCGAAGGAAGGTAAGCAATAAAATAACGTAGAACGCAAAAAATTTTTAATAAATATGAAATTTAAATATATTTTTTACATATTTATTTTGTAAAAAATATTAAGGGGTACTTTCTTTAATCTATTATTGTTTCGTTGTAGCTTATCATTTCGTCATTACGGACAGAAATACTTGCTATATTGTATCATGACATTGCATCCATAATATCTCAATAGAGTCATAAATGTTTGCAAATCATGTTGCTTTGCAGCATGACTTCCCAGTAATAAGAAAAAGAAGCATGATTTTTTCAATTTCATGTAGAAGATCGCAATCACAGTTGAAATAATTGCATAAATCATAGATTAGCAGGTCTTATCACGGAGTAAATAAGGAGTACTAATGCGGTCATGCTACGAAATTGTAAAATCATGCATTTTCTTCTTGTTATCAATAATGCATAATAAGCAAACTGCAATAAAGATTTGAGGAAGTACCTTAACTCTGTTATATGCTACCATTAATTAACAATAAGCATATAAAATGTTGCCACACGGTATTTCTTCATTTCTATAGTTAAAAGGTAAGGTACACGCACGTACCATACACACGGATATATACACAGAATACCGAGATCTGACTCAAGTAAAACTGTGATTTTCATAAATCACTCGCAATAACGGACGTCTTGAAACATAAATATAAGAACATAAATATAGGAACATAAATATAGGAAAAAGAGATGTCCAAAACATAACTGATATTTTCAGTTAAAGGAAATCTACATCATGTAGATTTCCCCGTGATAAGACCTGTCAATCCAAGATTTATGCAATCATTTCAATTGTGATTGCGGTCTTTACATCATGATCATTAATATGGCAATACAAGTACCGAAATGAAACTTCTTTATTAAAGCTTCATTTTCGTTTTGCATTCATTGAAACATTTTTTAAAAATGCGTTCTACGTCCAAATTATATTTCTGTTAAATATAAATAAGTTTTTTAGCAATGGCTTTTCTTCTTAAAAAAATTTAATTTTCAAATATTATAAAAATAATATAGAAATTTTTATATTACAGTCGCCCTCGTATGGTGTAAATAAATTTCTGTTTGTAACAGTAAAAGTATAATAAATAAAATTTTTCCGCAAATTTTAAATGAGATTGTACCTGGCTTCACAAATAAAACAAGTTAATTATTACTTTTGTTTTCATATTCGGAGCAGCGAAATCATTAAAAGTCATTATTTGCTAAGCTGTGGGTATTATTATTGGTTGGTATTTTATTTAGAAACCTGATCTATATCCAATGTATCTATATCCTCCTTTAATTTGTTCCCTTCTTTTATGAAAGTATTACATAATGTATTCGTGATAAAACACATTACTTATATCAATAAATATAATTTCAAAAATTTGAAAGTGGAATAGTCCTACTGGGGATACCACTTTAAAAATAATGCGCCGTGTTATCTACCGTAAGGTGGTGTGGAAATGACAGCAAATATCTTCTATTATTTCGCGCGAGAGAGAGAGGGGAGAGAGAGAGAGGGATGGAAGGGGAGAGAGAGGGAGGGGGAGGGAGGGGAGGGGGAGGGAGAGAAGAGGGGAGGGAGGGGAGGGAGGGGGAGAAGGGGAGAGGGAGGGAGAGGGAGGGAGGGGGAGGGGGGAGGGGGAGGGGAGGGAGGGAGGGAGGGAGGGAGGGGAGAGGGGAGAGGGGGAGAGGGGGAGGGGAGAGGGAGAAAGAGAGGGAGGGAGAAAGAGAGGGAGAGAGAGAGAAGTTCGACGCGAGCAGATTATCTGACGTGAGGCTCTAGCGTAACGCGCCGCTCGCATAGCCATGGTGCCATGGTTCTTTGTAAAATCCCCCTCACATCGCTTCGCCACGCGTCAAGTATTGCGTTACACAATAGGACGTCTCTTCTCACCGTGCGCTTCAACTCGCGATGATTTTTTAAAATTAATTTCATTAATTGTTTAACTTCAATAATTATTATTATTAATTCGCATTTATTATTAACTTCATTAATTATTGTGAAGATTGCAAAATAGAAGAGAACTTTCCTACTCGGTAGTTTACTCGCTCTACCTGCACACGACGGGCGAGGCGATTATTACCAAACACCCTGTATATAAAAAGACATAAATATTCTAAATAAAAAATTTTGATAAAAATTTCTTCTCCTATTGAATTCTTATTGAGTTCTTGTATCGTCCCGAGAAAAACTTACAACTATACTCTTCCTTATGATATACTCCAAAATAGAAGAAATCGGTGAGGTGTAACTTTTTCTGAATATTTATCCTTTTAATTCTTAATGTCTATTTATTGAATCTATTAAAATGATTTTTATCTAATTGTATTGTAAACTATATGTTATAAAAATAGAATCTAAGTCTTATCGTTCTTGATGACAGTAGCATAAGAAAAGATAGAAAATTTATCAAATATAATGTAAAAATGCTATAGATGATACGGAATATCTAGATAGATCTTATTTTCCGTTACATGAATCCATCGGCAATACAAAAACATAACTTTCAATAATTGTTTTTGAACCTTGGTCTCACCTACTGAAAGATATATAAAGCGCGGTTCTACATATATACCTCTCTGTCCGTGTCGAACGTCCGCAATAACAATGTTATCAAAATTTTATATACTTGACAAATTTTATCATACATATAACTCTAAATCATACTGTTACAGTTTTATTAAGTGACTTTAGCTCTTACATTTAAATTCTTTGACAATTCACAAACAAGATGAGATAAACTATGAATGTGATAAGTGCAACAGTACACCAAATTGGTCCATTCACGCAATATTTTTATAGTTTGACAAGCTACTAAACGATGATACCGACACAGAAAACACACCATCACCCACTTAAACCACATAGGGTGAGTCAGTATAGAAACAACACAACACAGATAATGTCGACACACAAGATTTGCGCAAAAAATACCCAGCGTTCCACATTCATTTATATTTAAATATTTAATTTACCATCATTGTAAAATTCACTCATTAGATTACGGCTGAAGAGACACAACTAAGTGTCGAAACGTTCCGTTCCAAAGATTTATGTATATTTTTTATTAACAAAATAAAGGTATTTTAATTGTAACAACCTTATTTGTTCGTTCAGGCCTATTTTATATCTACAATTTAATAATGTAAAAATATCCACCCCGAAAAAACTAACCTAACCTTGCAACCGAAGGTTCCAGTCGACCTAACCGACATGTTTCCCGCCGCCGAGGAAACAACTCTGGAGGAGTTAGCGGAGGTGCCTGTAATAGATCAGGCACAAGACGTGCCGAATGCTGAGCCGGAGGTGATTGAGCAGAACCCGGACGAACATCAGGGGCATAACCCGGACGAGAATCGGGAGGAGAACCCGGACGAGAATCGGGAAAAGAACCCGGATGTGCATCGGGAGGAGGACAGTCAGGCGAACGTGGACAACGTCGGTGAGCAGCCGAGCAAGGAGGATCAGCGACAAACCCTGCCGGTGAACTTGAAATATATTGTTTAAGACTTTTCATTGTTCCGGGCAATGTCCATTGTTCCGGAAATTTCCATAATATATCTATATTAAGTATTCAAAAGTCATTTTATGTTTTTCTCGGGTGTTATGCCGAACAAGTATAATTTTAAGTTAAATAGACAAGGATTCTTTTGTTTTGAGCAAATGTCTTTGTCTAAGAGAGCGCTAGAATATAAGCGAGCGAGTATTTATTTCTTTTTCTTTTGTACCACGTATTTATATCTTTGTTTGTAACACTAGTCAGTGTAAGGAAAATGGTCCTCTGTCTCCGCGTATAGCGATACAGTATATTTTATTTTGTATTGTTTCTTGGTATTTTATTTTATTTATGTAACTATAATAATATAAGTTTTATTAATTTTAATGTCGAGTGCAATTAAAACGAGTACAAAACAAGCGGATGCGAGATACTTTGTTTGCAACAACAAAGGACCAGTGTGCACGAATGAACGTACGATGTGCGCATGCGTGACGCACTGAGCATGCGTCGAGCCGCCGTGCGGCGTAAGATGAGTGGGGGAAAGTTATAAATGCGGCTGTAGAAAAGGAAGGAAGGTCTTTCGTCTTTGGTCTTAGAGCTTTGGGCTTTCGTCTTTCGTCTTTTGCCGGAAGTACGGGCTCGCGTCGCGACAGCATGACATGCGAGAAATATAAAGTCGTAATTGACGCGTAACGATGTATAATTGATATCTACGTTGTAATACATTTATAACTGACAAAGTTCGCGTGACGTCATCGATCCTGTCGTGACGTGTTTGCGACAAACAAAGAAAGTGGGAGGAGCTAAAAGAACCGTTGGAACACGCGACTGTCACAAAGACAGTGGGCGGAGCCAAAAACAGCCGTTAGTCGCGTGATCGGAAGACAAAGGATCGGGGCGTGGCTAACTAAAAACAAAGAGTATGCGGGAAACAAGGACGCCCCGAAGACAAAGAAAACCTTGAAAACAAGAACTAACAACGAAACCTTGCTTGTTAGTGGTGAAACAAGCTGGCGACCGTTCTAAGAGGTAAGAGAACCTATTTGAAATATAATCCAATGTAAATTCTCGTCTATTGTCCAGTCACAACCTAACCTTGCGACCGACGGTTCCAGTCGTCCTGACTACCATGATTCCCGCCGCCGAGGAAACTACTTTTGAGAAAATAGCGGAGACGCCTGAAGCCAGTCAGGCACAAGAGCATCCGAAAATGGATCCGGACGAGCATAACCCGGACGAGCATAACCCGGACGAGCATAACCCGGACGAGCATAACCCGGACGAGCAGATCCCGGACGAGCAGAACCCGGACGAGCAGAACCCGGACGAGCAGAACCCGGACGAGCAGAACCCGGACGAACACCGAGAGGAGGACGCCCAAGTGACTGAGGAGAATGTCGGCAAGCAGTCCGTCAAAGAAGGGCAGCAGCTAACTCCACCGGTGAACTTAAAATATATACTATAAATTTCTTTTCTTTGTTCCGGACAAGAAATATTGTTCCGGAAGATTATATATTATGTCCAGTTTATTTCTTTTATAGTTTTATTTTGTTGTGCCGAACAATTAGATTTTAAGTTAGAATGGACAAAGATTCAGTTGTAATGGACAAGCATTCTTTGTCCAAAAGAGCTCTTTGGTACAAACGAGCGAAGAATTATTCATTTTTACAAAGTTCTGTTGTGTTAAGGACAACGGTCCTTTGTTACCGCGTTTAGCGTGTGAGATATTTATTTTTACAAAGTTCCTTTGTATTAAGGACAACGGTCCTTTGTTACCGCGTACAGCGATGAAAGATATTTATTTTATAAAGTTCTTGTGCAATTTCAGTTTATTTATATAATTATAAGAAGAATTTTATTTCATTTACTTAATTTTAAGGCTACTAATTATGTACCTGAGCAATTCTAAGACATATAAATGTAAGCGAGCGTGAGAGCCTTTGTTCGAATGAACAAAGAAACGTATGTGCGATGAGCGCATGCGCGACGCACCGAGCATGCGTCAAGCCGCCGTGCGGCGAAAACAACGAGCGACAAGGAAGAAGCAGAGCAGAAGGGCCTGAAGACAAAGAATACAATACCAGGAACCCATATAACAAAGAAATCCTTGCTCGTTACTGGTCAAACGAGCTGGCGACCGTTTTAAAAGGTAAGAGAACTTAAGCTAAATCCAAAGCAAATTCTCATCTGTCGTCCGGTCACAACCTAACCCTAACCCGTTTTCTAGAGATGAAGAAATAAAAAACAATTTTCAGTGCCAAACGAGGTCTATGTTTCTACAATCCCACATGAATTTGTAACTTTCTATACGAAGCAAGATCCACCCCTATCATCCCCTACTTTCAGTGCGAAACGAAGTCTATGTTCTTACAATTTAACATGCGTTTGCAACTTCCCACGCAAAGCAAAGTCCACTTGCATCATCCCCTGCTTTCAGTGCGAAACGAGGTCTATGTTCTTACAATTCTACATGAGTTTGCAACTTTACACGCGAAGCAAGGTCCACCCCCATCATCCCCTGCTTTCAGGTAGTAGTATTGTGGTATCCCTGTGTTAATCTTAGGAACTTTCATTGTTACCAACTTTACTCAATTCAATTTAAACTATTTTCGTTCAATTAATTTATTGATTTAACATATACATAGTAACTGTAAAAATATTCTACAAACTGTTAAATATTTATTCATTCTTTTATTGACCATCTTATTGTAAACATTATTTATCATCTTATTTTAAACATCATTCTGCTTTATAAAATATTAATATTTCTTAAAAATACAAAGTTTAGTTATTTACTAATAACGCGCCCACAACTGGTGACTCCGACGTGATCACAAACTTGCGTGAATTTAAATACGACGCGCGGCAAATTTGAATTAAGTGATCCACGAGAATTGTGAGCTGCCGAGTTCCGAGTGCCGCTGTATTCTTTGTGTGGTTTTCGTCTTGGAATCTTCGAACCGACGAAATCTTCGAGTCGTCGAAATCGAAAGGACAGCAATCTTCTAGACCTCGCAGAACTTCAGCAGAGTTTACACGATGCCTCTGGACAAATCTCCGACTGCGACTCCTGCAACATCAGCATCAATTCCTTTAATGGCTGAGGATTTATATCAACAATTAACAAATACTACACAAACTCTTCGTCTTACTGGTGAGGAGCCGCTTCAATCAGGTCAATCACAAGAGATCCATTCCAATGAGGCCCGCCTTATTAAGTTGTTAAATTTTTTGAATAAACAGCCTAAATTATGGTTCGCTCAGCTTGAAAGCGAATTCACTGTTTATAGAATCCGCTCTGATGATGTTAAGTACAGCTCTGTAGTTCGTCATCTGGATGAGCAGGCTTTAATAGCTATTGCGGAATTAATTGAAAACCCTCCTGAAAAAGATAAATATATACATTTAAAAAATCTACTAATTAATCGATTTACGGATTCTGAAGAACAAAGACTTCGACATTTATTAGCCGGAATTGAATTAAATGATAAAAAAATCAGATCTCTTACGAGAAATTAAACAATTGGCGGGAAGAGCAATTTCAAATAATATTTTGCATTCAATTTGGTTACACAGATTACCATATCAAGTTCTGCCACTTTAGCCGTTGTTGAAGACTGTCCATTATTCAAGCTTGCCGAGTTAGCTGATAAGATTATGGATCGTGAAACTAGTTTTCAAGTAGCGACTGTAGCTTCCTCCGTAGAAAAAAGTTCTTCCAAAACTTCAAATCTCGCTGATCTAGAACGCAGAATCGCGGCTCTTGAAGTTAAACATTCTCGAAGTAGATCTAAGTTTAGATATAAAGAAAAAAGATATAGATCAACGTCAAGAAATAAAGCTGATAAAAATGATAAGAAAATTTGCTTCTACCATAGAAAATTTGGTACAAAGCTCTTAAATGTACAATACCTTGCAATATGTCCCAATCAATTTCAGAAAAGGAAAACTAACTGCACCGTTGAATTGTGAGGCGAATGACAACGGTCCCTATAACAATCGCCTCATTGTCTTTGATAAATCTTCAGGGCTTAATTTCTTGGTCGATACAGGAGCAGACATTTCCCTGATTCCCAAAAGGTTAGTTCCAAAAACTCAGGTTTCTTCCATCAAGCTCTACGCAGCCAATAGAACCAAGATCAACACATAGGGATCAAAATCATTAATTTTAAATTTTGGTCTACGAAGAGTCTTTAAATGGAAATTCTGTGTAGCCGATATACAAAAACCTATATTAGGTGCAGATTTTCTCAGTCACTATGGAATTTTAGTTGACATTAAAAATAAAAGACTTGTAGATAATGTAACCAGTCTGTCATTCAGAGGAAAACTGTCTAAGGTCAATCATTTAACGGTCTGTACTATTTTTCCTGACTCACCTTTTCAGAAGATCCTCACTGAGTTTCCTGAGCTGACTCGTTTTGCTCCCATTTCGGCAACCAAGATCCACCAGATTGAACATCATATTATCACTAAAGCATTGATTCTCAACCTGGGGGGGCGCGAACCACTGGGGGGGGCGCAAGATATTCGAAGGGGGGCACAAAATTAAAAAATGGGGCACACATGAAAAAAGGTTGAGAAACATTGCACTAAAAAATCACCAATCGCTTCAACTCTTCGTAGATTGTCACCGGAAAAATTAAAATTTGCTCGGGACGAGTTTAATTTTATGGTGGAACAAGATATTTGCCGACCATCAAGCAGCACTTGGACAGCTCCACTCCACATGGTTCCCAAGAATAAGCCCAACTCCTGGAGACTCTGCGGCGATTACCGAGCTTTAAATGCAGCCACTATTCCAGATCGGTATCCGCTTCCTCACATCCAAGAGTTTACTGCTGGTCTACATTGTAAAAATATATTTTCGAAAATCGATTTAGTTAAATCTTATTACCACGTTCCTGTAGCAAAAGAAGACATATCCAAAACAGCCGTTATTACTCCATTTACTCTCTTCGAATTTCTCGTTATGCCTTTCGGTTTGCGAAATGCTGCTCAAACTTTCCAGCGTCTCATGAACATCATCCTGTCTGGACTTGATTTTTGTGTTTGCTACTTGGACGATATTTTGAAAGCTTCCGAGAAGAAACATGCCAAACATCTCTATACTGTCTTCACTTGTCTTAAACAATTTGGTATGACCATCAATTTGTCCAAATGCCTTTTCGGTAAAGAAGAAATTCCTTTCCTTGGCTATTTAGTTTCCAAGCAAGGAATTAAACCAACTTCTGAAAAAGTTAAAACGATTATTGATTATAAAAAACCAAAAACTATTCACGAGCTCAGAAGATTTATATGAATCATTAATTTCTATCGAAGATGCTTGAAGAATGCTGCATTGCATCAAGCAGTTCTCACAAATTATCTGAAGGAGAGTAAGAAAAGGGATAAAAAGTTAATCACCTGGATTTCTGAAGCTGAAGAAGCTTTCAAGAATTGTAAAGAAGAACTCTTGAAAGTTACAGCTTTGTCCCATCCTGCTCCGACTGCACCTTTCATCCTTACATGTGGCGCTTCAGATTTTGCTGTAAGAGCCTCCCTAGAACAAATAATTGATGGAGTTAATAAACCGATTGCACATTCTTTTCAAAGAAATTAGATAATACTCAAAAGAATTATAGTACTTACGATCGTGAACTCTTTGATATTTATTTAACTGTCAAGCATTTTAGGTATATGCCTGAAGGACGGCAAATTCTTATTCGGACAGACCATAAACCCCTTATTTATGCCTTTCAACAGAAGTTGGACAAAGCTTCTCCTAGGCAGATTCGCCATCTTGATTTTATTGCTCAATTTTCCACCAATATCGAACATATTTCTGGCAAGGATAATGTTGTCGCAGATTCTCTCTCAAGAATTAAAGCTGTATCGATGCCAACCATAATTTTCCTCGAAGAGTTAGCTGAACTACAAAAAGAAGATGACGAATTAAAAATTCTTCTCACTAATTCTTCTCTCAAGTTTCAGGAACTCATACTTACTTTGACTACGCCCATATTCTGTGACTGCTCTACTGAAAATATCCGTCCTTACGTTCCTCAACAATTCCGTAGAAGAATTTTTGATGTCGTTCATGGTTTGGCGCATCCAAGTGGTCCTTCTACCTATAAATAAATGCAACGGAAATTTATTTGGTCATCTATGAAGAAGGATATCAAAGAATGGGCCAGATCTTGTCTATCCTGTCAACGCTCTAAGATTCAAAGACATACTAAGAATGTTCCTCAGAAGATTTCTATTCCTGATCAACGTTTTCAGCATATCCATCTTGATTTAATTGGTCCTCTTCCTTCCTGCCAAAATTTCCGTTATTGTTTAACGATGATTGATAGGTTTTCCAGATGGCTCGAAGCAATCCCTCTTACTGAGATTTCTGCGGAGACTGTTTCCACAGCTTTTTATTCTCACTGGGTTGCGAGATATGGTGCTCCTCAAACCATCACAACGGATCAAGGTCCTCAGTTTGAAGCTACTCTGTTCAAAGCTCTCACCAACTTATTAGAATGCGAGCGAATCAGAACCTCAACGTATCTCCCAGCTTCTAATGATATTTTTGAACGATGGCATCGTACATTAAAGAGTGCTATTATGTGCCATGCAAAAAAAAACTGGCTTGAAGTTTTACAAATGCTTTTCCAGCGGAAATGCTTTATGGATCTACGTTGAGAATTCCAGGAGAATTTTTCATTGAAGAAGACCTGCCCTCTTATCCTGAAGTTTTTATTGAAAAACACAGAGTTCATATAAGAGATATTAATTCAAGACCCACTGCACATCATAGAAAAACACCTTCTTCCACAAGAATTTATACGATTATTCTCACGTTTGGATTCGAGATGATACCGTTAGAAGATCTCTTCACCCTCCTTATTCCGAACCTTTTCGTGTTGTTAACCGAATTAATGATAATTTGTTCACTATTGATTTTGCAGGTAAAATTGTCAATATCACTACCGAACGTTTTAAACCAGCCTTTTTACCGAAAGAAACTGATTTTATTGTCACGCCGCTTCCTTCTTCAAAAACACCTGCTACTTCGACTTCACTGTGTAAGCACCTTAAGACGTACTCTAAGCTAAAGAAAGGCAAGTTCGCAACGTAGTACGTCGCTGGGAGAAGAGTACTGTGGCATCCCTGTGTCAATCTTAGGAACTTTCATTGTTACTAACTTTACTCAATTCAATTAAAACTATCTTCGTTCAATTAATTTATTGATTTAACATATACATAGTAACTGTAAAAACATTCTATAAACTGTTAAACATTTATTCATTCGTTTATTGACCATCTTATTGTGAACATCGTTCTGCTTTATAAAATATTAATATTTCTAAAAAATACAAAGTCTAGTTATTTACTAATAACGCGCCCATAACATCAAATTATTGTCTGTATTTAAATATACAAAGTAAAGTAAATTTCGTAGAAAATTGCAAATCCATGTGAAATTGTAAGAACATAGACCTCGTTTCGCACTGAAAGCAGAAGATAATAGGGTGGACCTTGCTTCGTGTGGAAACTTACAAATCCATGTGGAATTGTAAAAACATAGACCTCGTTTTGCACTGAAAAGTGTTTTTTTATTTCCTCACCTCTGGAAAATGGGTTAGAGGCAAGGCTGCCAGATTGCAGACGCAACAGCATGCTTACAGCATGTGATGGGGGTAGACTGGGTAGGGAAAGGGGTAGCGTCTATGTGCGCTCGACGCTCGGCCGGTTTTGGCCGGCTTCGGCTGGCTTCGGCGCTTCGGCCGGCTTCGGAATATACATAGTGGTACATAGAAATGTCTCGAGCTAGCGGCTAGCGATGCGACTCTCCCTCTCTCTCCCTCCCTCTTCCCCTATCTCTCCCCCTTTTCCTCTCCCTAACAACCCCCTCTTTCTCCTACCCCTCTCCCCTTCACCCCCCTTTCTCTCCCCCCTCTCTAAATATATATATATAAATATATAATTATTATCAATTCAATTATTCTTATAAACCTTTATATGTAAAAAAATAAATTTTACACTACAAAAGTAGATATAAAATTGTAATGTAATATATGTTAAATATAAATTAAATAATAATAATATTAATTAAAAAATTAAATTATATTTAAAATATTAATTTATAATTTATAATAATTAATAATTAATTTAATAATAATTACAAGTATATTTAAAATATGAAAATCCACTCTTGACCAATACGTACGCTTATTATTAAAAAGATTTCTTATCTTTAAAGAAATAATAGTAATGAAATAATATTTAAATTTATATTGTCGAAAATTTTACTCTTTTAATTCTTACTGTATTTATTTTATATTAATGTACAACGTACATATTATTGCTCAACGGAAACCGCGAGAAGGTGGTGGTCTCTTCCGTCAAGGGAGAAATGAAAAAAATTGTTATTAATTTAACGGAAAAATAAACATTCAATTGTATCAAAATCATAAAAAATGATAGAAATTTTTGTGTTACAATATTTTATAAATATATTAAAATGTTCACATTAAATACATATATGTAAATATGTATTTCAAGTATTTCAATTATTACTTTACATTTTTAAATCAATAAGAAGTTAATTGTTTTCATTTCCCAATATATCTAAACATATAAATATGATATGATATCTATGTATGTATATGACTTCCGTTTCCGAGGGGATAGAACTAAGGTGACAGAAAGTGTGTGCGAGTTAAGGGAGCGAGAGAGAAAGTTTTTAAGGAGTGAGAGAGTGAGTGGAGAGGGTGAGTGGAAGAGAGGGGAGAGAAGTGTACGGGAGAGCAGAGGTGGAGTTAGCGGTGGAGGGAATAGGAAGGTAGAGGAGAGAAAAGGCAGGCACGTGGCGGCAGAAAGGCGAGAGCAAGGAGCAGAAAAATACATAGAGAGGCGGCAAACAGGTAGGAACGGAGAGAGAGCTGGGAGCATAAAGTAGGTAGAGGGGCGACTCGAAAGAAGTGAAGCAGGGACCAGAGAGTAGGTAGAGGGGAGACTCGAAGGAAGAAGTGAGGGAGGGAATAGAGAACAGATAGAAGGGAAACTAGATAAGTGATAAGAGAGATAGGTAGAAAGCGGCGAGAGCAGATAGAGAGGATGGAAGAGGTAAAGAACAAAGGGACAAAGATAAAGATAAAGTTAGGAGAAGAAGGAAAAAAGGAAGCGGAAAGAAGGGGGAGCACGGGAAATATTGAGGAAATTTGGAAAAGGAAAAGAGAAAAGATGGAGGAGGGGGAAGGGGAAAATGGGTAGAGGAGGGTTGGGCTTTCAAAGAAGGGAAAAGGGTGATGAGATCGCCGCAAAGAGGAGTAGTTGAGGGAGAAGGAGGAGAGGGTAGATGGTAGAAAGAGATAAAGGAGGATTGGAAGAAAGAACTAAAGGATGGGATAAGAGAAGTGAAAGAGATGTTGAGGGAGGAGTTGAGAGGGCATATGAAGGAAATGAGAGAAGAGATGGAGATAATGGTAGAGAGAAAGATTGGGGAAAAGGAAGAGAAGTGGAGGAAGGAGAAAGAAAAAATGAGGAAAAGAATAGAGGAACTGGAGGAAGGGATGAAAGATGTGGCGACAAAGGGGAAAGAGAAGGGGGAGGAGAAAAAAGGGAAAGGGATGGAAGAAAGAATAAAAAGGATAGAAATGAGGGAGGAAAGGAAAGAGAGGGAGGAGAGAAGAAGGAACATAGTGATAAAAAGATTAAGGGGAGGAGAGAAGGAAGTAGAAAGGAGAATAGGAGAGATCTTAAAAGAGCTAGGGATAGAAACGAAGGGAAAGGAAAAGAGATACGTGGGAGAAAGAAAAGAGGGGGAGGAAGAAAAGAGGGGGAAGAAGAAAAGAGGGGGAGAAAGGGATAGCAATAATAAAATTAAACAGTGTAGAGGAAAAGAAAGAAGTAATGAGGAAAAGAAGAGATCTGAAAGATAAAGAGGTGAGAATAGACGACGATCTAACGTGGAAGGAGCGAATGATGAGAAGGAATTTGGAGAAAATAGCATGGGGGGAGAGAGGAAGGAACAAAAGAATCTGGGTAGGATATGGGAAGATACAGATTGACGGAAAATGGTGGAGATGGGAAGAAGAGGAGGAAAGACTAAGGGACGATGAGGGGAAGATATGCAGGGAACAGGGGGAAAAGATGGAGGGAGAGGGGAACGGAAAGGGATAGAGAGAGAAAAGAACAGAGAGGATGAGGAGCAGGGAGAAGGGTGGAGGGTAGCTTTTTGGAACGTAGCGGGGGTGAAGAATAAAGATAGTGACTTTTGGAGGAGGTTAAGAGGGTGGGAAGTAGTGGTTATGACAGAGACTTAGATAGAGGAGAAGGACTGGGAAAGGTTAAAGGAAAAATTACCGAAAGAGTTTGTATGGAAATCGCAAATGGCCAAAAGAAGGAATAGGAAAGGAAGAACGGTAGGAGAAATATTACTAGGGGTGAAGAAAAATTTAACTATGGTAAGGGTGGAGGAGGAGAAGGAAGAAGAGAGAATAGTATGTAAGATAAAAAGGGAAGAAGAGATGTGGAGAATAGTAGGGATATATGTGAACGGGGATATGGAAAAGAAGCTAAAGGGGATAATGGAATGGATGGAGGAAAGGGGAGAAGGGATAAAGACAATAATAGGGGGGGATTTCAACGCGAGGACTGGGGAAGAAGGGGGATGGCAGGGGGATGAATCGGAGAAAAAAGTTAAGGGGAGGAGGTCGAAGGATAAGAAAATGAATAAAGAAGGAAAGATGCTAGTAGAATGTTTAGAAGAAAGGGGATGGTCAATACTGAATGGGAGTGCGGCAGGAGATGAAGAGGGAAAATTCACGTATACAGGGGGAAGGGGAGATACGGTAATCGACTATATACTGGGGAACGGGGAGATAAGAGATAGGATGGAAATATTGGAGGTAGGAGAGGAGGTGGATTCGGACCATCATCCGGTGATTTTATGGTTGAAGGGGAAGGAAAGGGATAGTGAAGGAAGGAGAGGGGGAGCGGGGATAATAAGGAGGAACTTGGGATGAAGAAGACAGAAATGAGTTTAGGAGGGAGCTAGGGAAAATAAGGGAGGAAGGAAAAGAGATACAGCAAGAATTGGAAGAGATGGGAGGCAGAATAAAGGAGACGCTAGAAGCGTGCGAGGAACAAAGGGGGTATGGGAAGAGGAATAGGAGAGGATGGTGGAACGAGGAATGCAGAGAAAGGAAAAAAGAGGTGAGAAAAGAATTGAGAAGATGGAGAAAGGAGGGAGGAGAAGGGAATAGGTATAGAGAAAAGTAAAGAGGGTATAAAGAAATGTGCGAAGAAAAGAAAAAGGAGGAAAGAGAGAGGATGTTGAGAGTTGCTGGGGAAGCAAAGACGGAGGGAGAAGTGTGGGAGATTGTGAGAAGAGAAAGAAAAAGGGTGAATGAGGAAATAAAGATAGAAGAATGGAAGGAGTACTTCATGGGGTTGCTAGGGGAAGTAGAAGGGAGAGTAGTGAGAGGGAGAAAGGAAAGAAGGAAAGAAAAGGGGGAAGGGGATAGGGAGGAGGATCTAGAGTGGGAAGAGGTAAAGAAGATAATAGATGGTTTGGAGGATGGGAAGGCAATAGGGCAGGATGGGATCCCAAACGAGGTATGGAAATATGGAGGGGAAGAGATCAAAAGGTGGGTATGGGGGTTATGTAAGAGGGTATGGAGGGGGGAGGGATGGCCGGAGGAATGGAAGGAGGGGTTGATAGTCCCAATAGTTAAAAAAGGGAAAGGAGAACAAGTGAGGGATTATAGAGGGGTGACGCTAATGCCGTCGTCGTATAAAATATACGCGGCGGCGTTGGGGGAAAGGTTAAGAGAGGAGGTGGAGGAGAGGAGACTACTTTCAGGAAGCCAGGCGGGATTTAGGAGAGGGAGAGGAACGGTGGACCAGATTTTTGCACTCAATTATTTAGTAAATAGGCAACTAGGTAAAAAAGGAGGGAAAATGACAGCGGTTTACGTAGACCTAAAGGCGGCGTTTGACACGGTAGACAGGGAGGCAGTGGTTAAGGCGATGCGAGAAAGAGGAGTCAGAGAGGGGCTGGTGGTGAGGGTGGAGGAGATGTGGAGGGAGACAAAGAGTAGGGTAAGAGTGGGAAAGAGGATAGGAGAGGAGTTCTGGACGGCGAGAGGAGTAAGGCAAGGATGCCCAATAAGCCCAACTTTATTTAATATATTGATAGCAGACCTAGAGGAAGAGATGGCAAAAGGAGGTTGGGGAGGTGTGAGGTTAGGCGAAGAGAAAATATACACGCTGTCATATGCGGATGACGTGGTTTTGATGGCAGAAGGAGAGCAAGATATGAGGGCAATGCTAAGCAGGTTAGAAAGATATTTAGAAAAGAAAGGGCTGGAACTGAATGAGGAAAAGACAAAAGTTATGAGGTTTAGGAAAGGAGGGGGGAGGACGAAAAAGGTGGACTGGAGGTGGAAGGGAAGAAAGCTAGAGGAGGTGAAATAGTTCAAATATTTAGGATACACGTTACAAAAGAACGGGGGACAGGAAGCACGTGTAAGAAAAGGGGGAGAAGGGCGGCGGTGGTGATGAAAGAGGTATGGGGGATAAGGAAAAGATTATGGGGGAAGGACTGGAAAAGGAGGATGTGGCTATTCGATACGTTGGTGTGGACGGTGATGGGATATGGAGCGGAGGTATGGGGATGGAAGGAAAGGAGGGAGATTGAGGGAGTACATGAGAGATACATGAAATGGACATTAGGGTTAAATTGTAACACACCAGGTTATATGGTAAGGGAAGAGATAGGAAGAGAAATGATGAGGGGGAGGGCTGGGAAAAGAGCGTGGAATTTCGAAAAGAGGTTAGAGGAAGGCAAAGGAAGCGAAATAACAAGGAAAT
Source organism: Lasius platythorax (assembly GCA_963971435.1). Taxonomy (NCBI): domain Eukaryota; kingdom Metazoa; phylum Arthropoda; class Insecta; order Hymenoptera; family Formicidae; genus Lasius; species Lasius platythorax. Next base: position 2,042,668 of record OZ020544.1, read on the forward strand.
TTCGACAATCATAGTGTCTTGATCTGTTTCTACTCTAATTTCTGTTATAAATTGCATGTCTTCAGTTCGAACTTTCAAACCAGCTTTCTTGTTTTCTTCATCCTTCGATGTCTCAACAATGACACAAGTCAAAAAAACACTTCACCTGGAATGAATGTTTACATTTCAAATGTCGGAAAAGTGACATCTCGAGTTATAACATTAGGTAAAAGAAAAAGTTATTTACCTTCTGGTAGAAGACTGTCACAACTCCAAATATTTTCGAAATGTCGTTGTTCAAGTAGAAGCACCATGAGCCTTAGTAGCAATTCACAAATGACACTGTTCCACTGGCCGGGGCAACAAAATCAGATTAAAAGAACAACGACACTTCTGACCTCTAGCGACTGCCTTTGCAAATAGACTTGTGACGTCATTCCTACACGTAGATATCGTTTCTGGCATACCTCCTGTGGGCTTAACTCGAAATGTGAGTTTTTTGAGTTGTGACAGTGTTCTTCTAGGGGTGCAATATATATACACGTATCATATTTAAATATTTAGATATATATACACATGTATGTATACATATGTGTGTATATACACACAATTACATATATATATATATATATATATATATATATATATATATGTATACACAATTTTTTACACGCTCTTTTACAAGCGTGATGTCTTACAGACATGGTGTATTTTACAGACATAATGTCTCTTACAGACGTGGTGTCTTTTACAGACATGGTGTCATTTACTGACATGGTGTCTTTTACAGACAAAACTTATAATTTATGAGACGAGGGGCCAGCTATGTCAGCAATATCTATGTGAGCATGTAGCCTTAAAATACTTTTATCTTTCTTAGAAGCGGTAGCGTATAATTTGTCCGCTGACATAAGAGACAAATGCTTTTCATCAATTTCCATGTTTATAGCTGTTTTTCCCCTCGTCTTTAATGCAGACTTAAATACACAAATGGCATTAACAGAAGCTGACGAAAAACTGTTGCGTGTTTTCGTCTTTAAATTATTTAAAAAAGAAAACATTCTCTCCGGATCGGCATTTGAATTTGGAAGCGATCTAATAGTATTAATAACATTTGTTAAATTTGGATATTTAGCAATATTATCAGTGTACCGACGTAAAATTTCTTTCCACATATTGTCGAAATTTAATTTGGAGAAGCTTTGTTTTTCTTTCATTGTAAAATCTGATGGTAATGCAATCCATTCTTTCTTTAAAGCATCTTCATCAAAACCGCCGATAGTTTTAGCTACGAAAGAAACATCATTGAATGATTACACAATAATTAATTTCGATTGACCTGACTGGCAAAGATTTTTATTAATTTCACTACGTTTCGACCCTTGGTCCGGGTCCTTTTCAAGTGTACTAAAAGAATAATATTACATTAGATCTAACAAAAATCAATTACACGCCATTACATAAGTACTACGCCACTGTACATTTACCTTAAATACAATTTAAAAATGTGTCAGCCCATGATATTGTTATAGGGCGAGTTCTTCGGTACGTCTCGCGTAAAGCAACGAAACTGTCAAACTAATGCTAAGATTACTAAATAAACACATCACAAATGACTCATAAACAACAAACTAATGTCATGTGTCAAATATTATGTTGTCATAAACCGCGTTTAAATTTTCCGTGTCCTTTTGTAAATTAATCGTATTCGTATGCTTTTTAATCAAGAACATTTCAGCAATTTCTCTTTTTCTTCTTTGTTTTTCACAATGTAAAACTTTTGTTCCTAACCAATCAAATTCATGGTTAAACTCGCATCTATGTTTACTTATGACATTGTAATTACTGATATGTTTTTTAATATTGCTGGAGTGTTCCTTAATTCTAGTTTTTAATTGTCTTTTGGTTTGTCCTATGTACTTCGCATCGCAATCATTACAATTTATCATGTAAACTAAATCAGTTTTATGCATTGTACGAAATCATTTCGTCGATCATTTGTCGCGCTTTAAGAGAGAGAGAGCGGCGCTCCGCAGCGCGCGCATCTCATCGACCATCGCAATCGATTGAGATTAAGCGAGCGTTCGAAACAAGGAGAGAGACGTTTAATAAACAATAATCACCTTCGATTTCCAACGATCGGAAAAGGTCGACAGGTGAATGTACGACACACAAATAAAGCAGAGATTAACGTCTCTCCGAATTGTCTCGAAAGTTCTAGACTTTTTTTCGGTATAAAAGCTCGGCGCTCGAAGGCCGGGCCTCTCTTTCGCAGTATATCTCACGGAGAAAACGCACGCCAATCGCAATTAGAAAATTATATTCCATCGCTCGTGGAATATCGTTAAATCGCCTTGAAGTCGCTTGCTTCATCGACGAAACTCACTGCAATTAACGTAACTTCATTTTATTTTGTATATTCAGTATATTTAGTGTGTTAAATACATTATTAGTTGTATGTAATTTCTCACGACATTCTTTACGTGATTGTCCGTTACGCCTGCATCATCCTCACGTCACATCCAAGTCAAGCTTACAAAATCAGTCTCTCGCACATTTTGGTCCTTCGAGCCGGATTTCCACACCGGTGCATACGCTCTGCTCGCGAGTGCTGTGAGATTCTTGTGCTACTTTGATTCAGTTGAGGTGAGCCCTGAAAGAGAAAGAAAATGTCTGAGAACTTTGATGCGCTAATACGCAGCCAAGTCAAGCTCCAAGGTCGCATCCTTCGTGCGCACGACAATCTCAAGAAGACAGGGGCGGCCAACATCACTCAAGGGGCGGTAGAAGCACGTCTGCAGACTCTGGAAGCCAACTGGAACAAATTTGAAGGTCAGCATGACACATTGCAAAACGAACATGCAGCGGCGCTTCGCACCCACGAGTACAATACTAAGGATGTCCTCGAGACTGTCGAAGAGCAATACATACAACAGAAAACCATCTTCTTGGATCTCCTACTGGGGATGAGAAGCAACACGCAAGCACCGGCAGCAGCAACGGGCGCCCCCAGTCATGCGTCACGGATCACACTGCCTCGCATCCAACTGCCGCATTTTTCTGGCAGGTACGAAGATTGGCCTTCCTTTCGAGACCTCTTCGTATCAATCATCTCCAAGGATAACTCGCTTACCAATGTGGAGCGCCTGCATTACTTGAAGACCAGTCTGAAAGGGGAGGCGGAGAAACTTGTGAGGAGCTTTACCATTACAGGCGACAACTTCGAACGTGTATGGAGCGCACTCACCGAACACTATGAAAATAAACGTCTGCTGGTAAAATCGTACTGCTCAGCGTTTACCTCGTTACCACGAATGAAGAGCGAAACAGCCAGTGAGCTGAAGCGAGTGTTTCACAGCATTACGGGAACGACAGGCGCACTCGACAGCATTGGACGACCCATCTCGAATTGCTCGGACCTCTTCGTACACATGGCCGTGGAGCTTCTAGACTCTCGCTCCAGACGCGAGTGGGAGACCGCGGTGAGCGGATCCGCTGAACCTCCGTCGTATGAAACACTCAAACAGTTCCTAGAGCGACGCTTATATACGTTAGAAGCACTTAGCACTGCGCGACCCGACCACGGAACAAACAAATCAACTGGCAAGTCCGTCAACGCCACGGCACAGTCAGCACGCGCACAGTCATCTCGCAAGCCGACCAGTCGGTGCCCGTTGTGTCAGCAAGATCACTACATCCTCCACTGCAGTGAGTACCAGCAGAAGCAACCTCGTCAACGACTGGAGGTCATTTCCACCAAGGATCTCTGCTTGAACTGCCTCGGCAAACACTTGGTCACCGAGTGTCAGTCCAAGAAGTCCTGCATGACTTGCAAGGAGCGACATCACACCACTGTGCACGAGGCATGCGCCACTTCAGGTAACACTTCTGCACTTTCTTCGCATGTCTCCAACAAGGTGCACGAAACCGCGGTCACTGTGCTGCTCGCTACGGCGCGAGTCAACATCACTGACAGACTTGGCAGCTCCCACATCATACGTGCACTGATCGACCCTGGTTCTGAGGTATCCGTCATCACGGAGGCACTTGTGCAGCGGCTGCGGTTAGCACGAACAAAGGCTTCCGTCGCGATCTACGGAGTCGGCGCGCAACGCACGGGAATGACGCGCGGACTAGTGGACCTTGCGATCCGATCGCGCACTTCGGAGTTCACCATGCGAATCACCGCACACGTGTTGCCTCGCGTCACCTTATACACTGGAAAGCTAACCAATTCGCACATGTCGTGGCCTCATCTCGAAGGTATCGAACTCGCGGATCCGGATTGCCACTCTGACGATCCTGTTGAACTTTTATTAGGTGCCGACACGTACGCCGCAATCTTAAGGCCCGGACTCCGCAATGGAGGTCCGCTAGCACCGCTCGCACAACAGACAACCCTGGGTTGGATCCTCTCCGGAATCGCTGGCTCCAGGACGTCTCAGGGGACGATCTCCTCCAATCAATGCGCCGTGGACGAACAACTGACATCTCTAGTTCGCCAATTCTGGGAGCAGGAGGAATGGCCAAAACCAGCTGAGATGGCCCTCACCGCTGAGGACCAGAAATGCGAGGACTTCTTCGCAACCACTCACTCTCGCACGCCGGAGGGCCGCTACGTAGTCCGTCTGCCATTGAAGTCGGCTCCGACGGACCTGAGCGACACGCGTGTAGCAGCGGTCCGATTGCTGCAAACAATGGAACGAAGATTTAGACAACATCCAACGTTTCAGCAGTCATACCAAGACTTCATGCTGGAGTATGAGCGCCTAGGTCACATGACGAAGGCAGCAGCAACCTCCAGGAGTCAGGAAAAACGTACCTGTTTTTTACCGCATCACGGGGTCATCAAGGAGTCGAGCACGACTACAAAGCTGCGGGTAGTCTTCAATGGCTCACAGCGAGGGACGCGCGGCGTATCCCTCAATGACCACCTCCTTACAGGTCCTAATCTCCTGCCTGCATTAGCTGACGTGCTGCTGCGGTGGCGCACTCATCGCTACGCCGTAGTTGCTGATATAGAGAAAATGTACCGCCAGGTGCTGGTACATCCGGATGACAGAGACCTACAACGGATAATCTGGAGAGACAACGTGGATCAGAACATGCAAGAGTTTAAACTAAACACTGTGACATACGGACTAGCTTGTGCACCATACCTAGCGATCCGCACTCTCAGACAGCTGGCCACCGACGAAGGAACGGCTCACCCTCTCGCTGCTTCAGCCTTGATGCACGACATCTACGTGGATGACATTCTTACAGGAGCATCCACTTTCTCCAAGACCAAGGAGGCACGAACACAGCTGACGCAACTTTGCATGGCGGGCGGCTTCCTCCTCAAGAAGTGGGCAGCAAACGACGCCGAACTACTCAAGGACGTACCGCCGGAACATCAAGCGCAAGATCCACGCACTTGGCAACAGAACGTAAGTCATTCCACTCTAGGTCTGAAGTGGCATCCGTCTGACGACACACTGTCTTTCGCCGCTCAGAAGGAGACCGGAGAACCAGTATTCAACAAGCGCAGAGTACTTTCAAGAACGGCCCAGCTCTTCGATCCGCTCGGGTGGCTCGCACCTGTGGTTGCGCGAGCGAAGATCTTCATTCAGTCCCTCTGGCTACGAGGACTGGAGTGGGACACGCCGCTGGCCGCAACAGACACCCAGTCGTGGAGAGCTTTCGAAGAAGAGCTCCACCTCCTGGATCGGATTCGAGTACCTCGGTGGCTGCATTTGCAATCCGCAAGGGACTCGGTGGAGATACATGGCTTCGCTGATGCCTCCGAACGCGCCTACGCAGCTGTGGTGTACTTGCGAGTCATCAAACCTTCAGGTTCGCCTGCGCTATCTCTCGTCGTGGCAAGGGCCAAGGTAGCACCTCTCAAGCAGGTCTCACTGCCCAGACTGGAACTCTGCGCCGCTGCTCTCCTGGCCAAACTGACAGCTCACACACAGACAGTCCTTCAGCATCAGACATCGCGGGTGCACCTCTGGACAGACTCAACTGTTGCCCTTGGATGGATTCGGGGTCACCCATCAAGATGGAAGACTTACGTTGCCAATCGCGTCGCCGACATCCAACGCCGGACACCAACTGCAAGCTGGCATCACGTGCGTAGCCAGGAGAATCCAGCCGACTGCGCCTCCCGCGGACTAACTCCTTGCCAGCTGATCAACCAGGAGTTGTGGTGGCACGGCCCTTCCTGGCTGACTACCTCAAGCAACGCCTGGCCTTGCGATCCGACATCACCAACGAATGAGGAGCTTCCAGAGCAGAGAGCGTTAGTGCAAAACACGGCGGCGGACATCATCGAGGAGTCACCCCTGCTAACGCGCTATTCTTCCCTGCAACGTCTATTGCGATTCACTGCGCGAGCTTTTCGCTGGCTGGAACTCACAAACAGAAGGTCATCGGCCGGACGCACCGCATCAGGGATCAATGAACCAATACCACTTACCGTTGCAGAAGTGGAGGCAGCCGAACGACGCTGGACGAAGCTGGCCCAAGCCGCATGGTTCAACCCTGAGCTCACGACTTTGACTCGAGGACGAGCAATCTCCGTCCGAAGCCCACTGTCGAAGCTCACTCCATTCATTGATGAGCACGGTCTCATGAGAGTGGGAGGGCGACTCAAGCACTCCATCCTGAGTTACGACGAGCGACACCCTAGAATATTGCCAAAGGATTCACATCTCACTCAACTAATAATAAGACATTATCATCACAGCACCATGCACGGAGGAGTGCAACTCACCTTGAGCTCCATCCGCCAACGTTACTGGATTCCGTGCGGCAGACAGGCCGTGAAGCGTATTATCCACCAGTGTACCAGATGTGTAAGATGGCGGGCGGCGACAAGACCTCCTCAGATGGGAAATCTGCCGGACTTTAGGACCACGCCGACGCGACCATTCTCACACACAGGCGTGGATTACGCAGGACCAATCCTGCTACGCACAAGCAAGGGCCGCGGACACAAGGCCTACAAGGCTTTCATCTCCGTGTTTGTGTGTCTTTGTTCCAGAGCAATGCACCTTGAAGTGGTCTCGGATTACACCACAGAGGCATTCCTCGCCGCCTTCCGACGGTTCACATCACGTCGAGGTCTCTGCACGGACGTGCACAGCGATTGCGGAACGAACTTCGTCGGCGCCGACTCAGCGCTACGAGCGCTCTTCAAGGCAGCAAGCAAGGAGGCTCAAGGCATCGCGGCATCCTTGGCCGCTCAGGGTGTACAGTGGCACTTCAATCCGCCTGCAGCACCGCACTTCGGAGGCATCTGGGAGGCGGCGGTGAAGTCAGTGAAGCACCATCTCCGACGGGTCATTGGTGATGCTACTCTGACCTTCGAGGAGATGGCGACGCTATTGGCACAGGTGGAAGCGTGCCTCAATTCTCGTCCGATGCGAGCACTCAGCGACGACCCTGACGATTTCTCCGCGCTGACGCCAGGGCACCTGCTGATCGGTTACGCACTGAACGCTGTACCCGAACTCTCACGAGCCACGACTCCCAGGAATCGACTTAATCGCTGGGAGCACTTGCAACAAATGAGGGATCATTTCTGGACCAGGTGGGCACAGGAATACCTGCAGGAGCTGACGCCGAGGCCGAAGTGGAAAGCCCGGACTGATCCGCTTGAAATAGGCACGCTGTGCTTAATAAAAAACGAGACAACTCCGCCCACCAAATGGCCGCTTGCACGAGTCGTGCGGGTCCACCCAGGAGATGACGGGGAAGTGCGAGTCGTAACCGTCCGCACCGCTACAACCGAACTCACCAGACCAGCCGTAAAAATCGTCCCTCTGCCGACGACACAGGCTGCGAACGATGCACATCGCGAACAATAGCGTCCTCTCACACCGCGCCATTCACGCTTAACAAAAAAAAAATCTTGTAATATTCACTTAAATTCACGAATTATACTCACCTGCACGTCTCATAACCTCGCATGCTGACACCGCTTGAACGCACGTGGCACCGCCGCATTCCAGCCTCGCGATCTACCTGTAGCACCTGGATGCATATTGTCAATGCATTTAATCACTGCACAACACTCACGTCGACTCGCATTCATACATCACACTTATATGGCACAAAGAGACGATCACATTTCCTTAGCACGACAATTACACGACTGACACTGCCTGACACTCTGACCATAAACCATAACCATCCGAATAGCATACCTACATCGGCGTCGGAACACACCGAGGCGGGCGGCAATGTACGAAATCATTTCGTCGATCATTTGTCGCGCTTTAAGAGAGAGAGAGCGGCGCTCCGCAGCGCGCGCATCTCATCGACCATCGCAATCGATTGAGATTAAGCGAGCGTTCGAAACAAGGAGAGAGACGTTTAATAAACAATAATCACCTTCGATTTCCAACGATCGGAAAAGGTCGACAGGTGAATGTACGACACACAAATAAAGCAGAGATTAACGTCTCTCCGAATTGTCTCGAAAGTTCTAGACTTTTTTTCGGTATAAAAGCTCGGCGCTCGAAGGCCGGGCCTCTCTTTCGCAGTATATCTCACGGAGAAAACGCACGCCAATCGCAATTAGAAAATTATATTCCATCGCTCGTGGAATATCGTTAAATCGCCTTGAAGTCGCTTGCTTCATCGACGAAACTCACTGCAATTAACGTAACTTCATTTTATTTTGTATATTCAGTATATTTAGTGTGTTAAATACATTATTAGTTGTATGTAATTTCTCACGACATTCTTTACGTGATTGTCCGTTACGCCTGCATCATCCTCACGTCACATCCAAGTCAAGCTTACAAAATCAGTCTCTCGCACATGCATCTTATCGATTTCATCTTTACCTTTTTTAATTAATCTATTTAACTTTTTTGGTATCGTGTATACAACGTTTAGACCAACTTTACTAAGCGTACGATTTACGTTCTCGCTCACATTCTTTATAAACGGAATCTTTACGCACCTTGTTATATCGAAACCACTATTGTCAGTATGCTGGGAATTGTTACGATGTTTTATAATCTGAATTCTTTTTTTGATCTGTTGTCTAGCCAATGACGCAGGAAAACCATTATTAACTAAAATATCTTTCACAATTTTAATATTATCATTGTGAAAGCGTTCGTCCGACAGTAAAATCGCGTGGTCTACTAAACTTCTGATAGTATTTTATATATTAACGGATGGTTAGATGGAAATTCAGGTATCTACCCGAAAATGTGGGTTTCCTGTACCAATTAGTTATTAATGTACCGTTGCATCTAATGATATTCATGTCCAGAAAATTTATGCTATTGTTAACGTCAGTCTCGTACGTGAACCTCAAACGTTGGTGATAATTGTTAAAGGTATTCAAAACATCGGGAATTCGTGACTTCGGTATAATCGTGAAAATGTCGTCTACGTATCTATAATACATCGGTACATCAAAATCAAAAGTACTCAAACATTGCGTCTCAAGATCGTCCATAACTAGGTCCGCTAAAATCGATGACAAAGGTGACCCCATAGGGCAACCGAAGACTTGCTCGTAATATTCACCATTGAAAGAGAAGCTATTCAGTCCAAGAACGACTTCCAATGCATGCAAGAATTGTTGTAGCGTCAATTCTGTGTTAAGTGTAATCTGGATCCACCTTTTTTCCACAGCTTTCATCACTAAATCTATTGAAATGTTCGTGAATAACGCCATCATTGAATGATGTTTCTCTATTATTATTGAATAAACTTACAAGTGGTCGGAAAACTTGTAATTTTGATAAAAATATGTCATTTATAGGTAATCTTTTACGAATTTCCTATGCAGCAGTCACATAAAATGTTAAACAGTTCTCTCGAACAATTTTAACTATGTTTATGTGACCTTTCAGCGTTAATTCGTTAAGATATTCCTCACATTCTGACCCCAAAGTAATATCATTTACAGCTTTTTGATTCTCCTTTAGAGAGAATACAATATTTCTAGAAAATAATTTTAAATGTTCTTCTTTTAAAAAATTTTGACACATTTGAAAAAAGAAAGTTTTCAGATTTTGGCTGCAATAAATGAATTCTCGTTTCTAATGCTTGAAAGAATGCATTAAATGCGTTAAAGAAATTTAAAGTGTATTTTTAAAAAAGAAAATAAGCTTTCATTTCTACGTTGTTCATCATAGACAGTAGATATTCTCCAAAATTTTTTTTTTTCGCTCAGAACCATTTCAATAAGAAAACATTTAATTGTATCCCAAGATTTAAGAAGTCTTTCGACACACAAATAGTGAAAAAGCCAGCGTGTATCACATAATTTTAATATTTTACGATTTGTTTCTTGGAAACATTCACAAAATTCACAAAAAATAGCTGTACGTTTTGGACTACTGTTAAGATAACTAGCAATTTTTTTTTAAATTCCCCGCAATATGCGGGCATTTTATTGCATGCAGCATGCGCTGCTAATGCGGCGGAATGACATGGGCATGAAAATGTTATTAATGTGGGCATATATATATATATATGCCCATATATATGACAGGGAAACATTTATCGTTTAAAAAAAAGTTGGAAGAAGTATATATATATATATATATATATATATATATATATATATATATATATATATGTATATATACTTCTTCCAACTTTTTTTTAAACGATAAATGTTTCCCTGTCATAACAGACGCATTGTCGCATGACAAGGTAACAATATTTAAAAACGGTATTTGTAGTTTCCACATATCACATTTAAATGCCTGAAACAACTTTTCTGCGCTTGAATCTTTGACGTCAATATTTATTAATTTAACTAATTGTGAGCGAATATCTAATGTTTCAGAATCAACGTATCGGACAAGAAAAGTCATCCACTTATCATTAGTTATATCAGATGTTTCGTCAATAAAAACTGAAAACTTTGTATTCTGAATCTTATTGACGACACAATCTATCTCAACCGGGCATAAAACGTTAGTAATAATGTTTTTACATTTCGTTCGGCCCATGGTCATGCTTTTCAACACATTAGGATCTTGTCCTATGTGTTGAAAGAAGCTAAGAATCTCTTTTGCAGTTTCATGGGGAATATTTTTATCAGTAATTAATGCGGCATATCTAATTTCCGCTAATTTTCTACGCTCATCAAATGACCAAAACGATTCATTAGTTTGCATATTCGTATCTTCTTGCGATTTTCTTACTTCTATATGATATTTTTTATATTTATTTATATGTGTTTTGGATTCTGCGTGACGATGGAGTTGCGATAAACCGCCAGAGATAGATTTATCGCACATCAAACAAAAAAATGAATTTGCGTCATTTGGCACTTCACGCAACCAAAATTTTAATTCCTCAATATCTAACCATTCTTGTTGAAATATTGATTTACGTGATTTTTTTATTGGTAAATCAACATCATCATTACATTCATTATCAGACACTAATGTATTCGTTCTAATATTATTTTTATGACACGCAGAATCCGCATGTCTTGATATGTGTATTGAATTGCACGAAAAATTTTTTTTGCATATACTACAATAATAAAGACTATTATCAGATGATACTTTCCGTATCCAAGATTTGTATCGATAATCACTAAGCCAAGCTTCTGCAAAACTTCGCTTAGGTTTTTTGGTCAATTCATCACACATTTCTGTGTCGATTATTAAACAAAGAGGAAAAACAAAAAAAAGTGCAAAAATATGCACGCGTATGTTGTGTGCGTGTGTATCACAGAAAGAGATCAGGACCCCGTGGTTCGTCACTCCCACAGTATTTAACAATTCCAAACCCTCTCTATCTGTGTGTGTGTATGTGTGTATGTATATGTGAAAATGCAACTTACTTTCATAAACGAATATTACTCCGAATATGAAGTGAAGGTAGCAATCAACGAGAAGACAAGACGTTTCTTGAAGTGACTAGAAACGAATGTTTCTTGTGAAATAAATGCGTGTGAATGTGCGTATGTGAATCGTTCCGCGTGTTTTGATCTATACCGTGATTCTCCTTCAAGCGATATCTCCTATTTTCTTTTATCGACGACTACCGGGCAAAAAGCACGAGCGTTTCTGCGAGAACAACAGTCGACGTCGACGACACGACAAAAGAGGGTCTGACGAGCAAAATGTGGCGTAAGTATTAAATAATATTTCAAAGATATATTTTATCACTCCTTTAGTAATAAATTTAGTAGTTTTAAGAAAATATTTATTATATATTTATATTTATTTATTATATTATAATCCTTATATTTTTGCACAGAAGATTTGAGTCAACAAGCAGATCAAATGCTCTCAGAAGATAAAAAAATTCCCATCCAAACCCCTCCGCCCCCGGTGCACATTTTGATGCAGCAGTTGCTGCAGCAGCAGAAGCAACAACAACAACTACTACAGCAGCAGCAGCAGCGGCAGCAGCAGCAACAGCGGCAGCAGCGGCGGCGGCGGCGGCGGCGGCAGCAGCAGCCGCAGCAGCAGCAGTTGACAAGTATATTTATTTATCAATTTTTTAATACATTAAAAATGTGTGTATATATATTGTTACGCCCGCGTTGGACGCCCGGTAGACCTTAGCCGTAGAAGCTGCGAAGCGCTCCCTTGACAACGGGGGTTGTTTATCAACAACGCCCCAAAGATTCGCCCCTGAGCTTTCGACTCAGATTGACGTGTTTTAAAATCGCTCTCGTTAATTAATAATTGTATTCCTTGTTCTTGATTCTGTGTTCTATTAAAATTACGTGTTCTTTTATAAACTAAGTGTTGTTGATTTCCGGTGTGAGTGCGGGGATTGAGTGTCGGCGCGGACGCGTGTTACGATTTTAAATAAATCGCCCCGCGGACGTAACATTTTGGGGGCTCGTCCGGGATCGAGGACGACGACGAATTTTTCTTTGGAAAAGCCGAAATGAGCGCAGAACAGCAGAACTCACAATCCGATACCGGAGTGTCAACGCGGAAGAGGATGCGAGCGGCGATCCCCCTTCGAACTGCGACGTCTAAAATAGCGACGGTAGCGATGACTCTCGAGGCTGCGATACAGAAGATACGCCTAATTCGAGAGGAGCAGAAACAACAACGAGCTGCATTTGAGGTTCTCCTGCGTCAGCGAGACGAGGAAATTCGGCGGATGGAGAGAAATCCTCAACCGCACGAGAATCAGCTAAGTCCTTCTATTAATAGATCTGTAGAGAATGTTATTACAAATAATGAAAGGGAAAATAATGTGCATTCGAGATTGGGCTTCAAGTTGAAGCCCGATACATTTGACGGGACGGCTCCGCTGCGGGAATTCCTCTCAATTTCTTCTCATCGCGCGCGCGAATAATTGGAGTGATGCGACAAAATCTATTGCATTAGCCGCGAGTTTGAGGGGAAAGGCGCATACGGTATTAGAAACCATTGAAAATTTAGAAAGTTTGAGTTTCGAAGAATTAGAGTCAAAATTGGAATTGCGTTTCGGAGAGGGAAATTTGATGCAAAATTATTACTCCCTTTTCACAAACCGGAAACAAAAATTTGGGGAAGATTTGGCCGCGCTTGGCTCCGAACTTGAAAGACTTGCGCGCCTCGCTTATCCCGAATGCTCACATGAAATTCGCGACAGAATCGCCTGCGTGCAATTTATTTCCGCTGTATCTAATAATTTCATTAAGAGAACTCTCCAACTTGAAAATATTGCGTTACTCGTCGGGAACTTTTGGCAATAGTGAATTCGACTAAATCCTTTCGCCATTATCTTTTAGGACGAAAATTTCTAATCCGAACTGATCATGTTTCGTTACAATGGCTTATGTCTTTCAGGGATTTAGAAAGGCAACTAGCTCGTTGGTTAGAAAGGCTTCAGCAGTACGAGTTTAAAATTATTCATCGAAAAGGACTTTCTCACAAGAACGCTGACGGATTGTCTAGACCAGGCCTGCGGCCGGTTTGCACTTTTCGGCCGATCTTGCCTACTGCCATCCCCACTCCTCTTGTTTAATAGTATCTGGCTGCTCGCGGAGACGTAAGACGCTCGATCTCAGGGACGGTATTAGCTGTAAATCGTATGGGGCTTTGGCGTGTATTGTCCCGCGCGCTGTTACAGAATTATTATTATGTTATTATTATTAATATGTTATTATTATTATTAGTATATATTTAAATTTAACGCCAATAGATTTCCACATCACCCTTGAGGTACTATTGTTGATGCGTTTTTTTTTTAGTGGTTTCCCCAGTAGGCCTATTCCACTAAAGTTGCAAACTCTATTTACATTTTGTTGCTTTAAGGATCGAAACATCAACGTCAATTTTTGAAGAACATACTCGCATCAGCGAGGATAACGATGTATCATTTAAAGAAGATCGTACACCCGACTTTATATGCTTCATTTTTGAAAATGAAGATTTGCATAAGTACGTGGATCCGAACATTGAAAATATTTTAAGTCCGAAATTTCGCAATTGTGGATATTTGGCTTTATTCAAAATTTTAAATAATTCTACACCTATTTCTGGCCGCAATTTCAGTGAAATATCACTTTGTAAATCGCACAGTTCTAATTGAAGGTCGACACTCTGTTCAACTATTGGAACAGTTCGAGGATTTTCGTAAAGCAGAAGGTCTTTTCTTAACACTTCAAAATCGCGAAATCGCTGATCGAATTGTGCAATCAATGCATTGATAAGATGCACATATTTTTTAAAGTCACATTTCGTGCCATGTTCTTCAATGAGAACGTTGCAAGAAGGAAAGAAAAGAACACTATTTCTTTCCAAATGATTTAAAAATACTTTTAATTTTGCACGGAACGAATTGATATGACTCACTAACTCGGATATTGTTTGGTCAGTCTGTTGGAGCTTCAAGTTTAGAGTATTCAGGTGATTGGTCAAGTCTGTGATAAAAGCTAGTTCGCAAAGTGACTCCACGTCTTCGAAAAATGGTTTAAATGTGTCCAGTTTTACGATACACATTTCTTGTATAAAGAGATATATTTCATTTCGGATAGCAAAAAATTTTTGCAAAGTTTTTCCCGCACTTAACCAACGGACTTCACAGTAAAGAGGCACATCTTTATAGGTCGCATCGTACTCTTCGAGGAAACTTTGAAACTTGCGATGAAGCAGGAATTTGTTGCCACCTTTAATCGCATTTACGATTGCTGTTACTGTCTGCATAGCGGTAGATAGTTTCATACTTTTCCCGCATAGTGTTTCTTAATGTATAATGCAATGAAGCAAAGGAAATTTTAAATTTCTTTGCTTTAATTGTCCTAAAAGTCCAATTTTGGACCCTACCATAGACTTTGCACCATCTGTCACAATGCACGAACATTTTGAAAAATCGCCATGAAATTTTTTAAGAGTAATCTCAAGTGCTCTGTAAATGTCAATGCCGGTTGTTGTCCCGTGTAATGGCACAAAATCTAACATCTCTTCGGTACATGAAAAATTATCTTGCACAATTCGTACAAAAATGCTTAATTGACTTACATGTCGAACATCCGTGCTCTCATCGAGGCACAGTGAGAAGTAAGTGCATGTTGCTAACAACGATTTCAATTTTTCTTCGATAGAACAGGCTATCATAATAATTCTTGATCTCACCGTATCACGAAAAAGTGGAATGTTATTAATGTCCTCAAGTGTCACAGTATTTCCAAATGCCGTCACTGCTGCGAGAATACAATCTTTTATGAAGACACCATCGGTAAACGGTTTTGAGTGTTTCGCAATAAGATACGAAATGGCATACGACGCACGAATCGTTTTGTCTTGAATATCTTCATTATCACAGACGTTCGAAATTGCATCAAAACGTTGCTGATACACTAATTTTAATGCCGCAATCAAAGCAGATTTTTCGTGTCCCTCATACACTGAATACTCCTTTGAATGTTTACACTCATAATGTCTATGAATCACATATTTTTTCACACACGCAGGTTCAAATCCACATAAAAGACAAACTGTATGGTTTGCAATACATGCGAAGAAACTATCTTCCCATGTTTGATCAAAATGCTGCTTATAATTCTTTTTAGTAGCCATATTTTTTCAAAATTGGCATGCCAATATGTACTACACACAAATTGCATATCGTACAGATACACGAATTGACAACGCACGATCAATTAATTGTGTTTTGTCAGAGCGCTTCTCAAGTATTATCAATACTCATTACATTTTCGAAAACGTGGAGTCATTTTGCGAATAAAGCCAAATATCAACAATTGCAAAAATCTGTATGTTATGCAATTTGTGTGTAGTACATATTGGCATGCCAATTTTGAGAAAATGGCTATTAAAAAGAATTATAAGGAGCATTTTGATCAAACATGGAAAGACAATTTCTTCGCATGTATTGCAAACCGTACAGTTCGTCTTTTATGTGGATTTGAACCTGCGTGTGTGAAAAAATATGTGATTCATAGACATTATAATTGTAAACATTCAAAAGAGTATTCAGTGTATGAGGAACACAAAAAATCTGCTTTGATTGCAGCATTAAAATTAGTGTATCAGCAACATTTTGATGCAATTTCGAACGTCTGTGATAATGAAGATATTCAAGACAAAACGATTCGTGCGTCGTATGCCATTTCGTATCTCATTGCGAAACACTCAAAACCGTTTACCGATGGTGTCTTCATAAAAGATTGTATTCTCGCAGCAGTGACGGCATTTGGAAATACTGTGACACTTGAGGACATTAATAACATATTCCACTTTCTCGTGACACGGTGAGATCAAGAATTATTATGATAGCCTGTTCTATCGAAGAAAAATTGAAATCATTGTTAGCAACATGCACTTATGTACTTCTCATTGTGCCTCAATGAGAGCACGGATGTTCGATGTGTAAGTCAATTAAGCATTTTTCTACGAATCGTGCAAGATGATTTTTCATGTACCGAAGAGATGTTAGATTTCGTGCCATTACACGGGACAACAACCGGCATTGACATTTACAGAGCACTTGAGATTACTCTTAAAACATTTCATTGCGATTTTTCAAAATGCTCGTGCATAGTGACAGATGGTGCGAAGTCTATGGTAGGGTCCAAAATTGGACTTTTAGGACAATTAAAGCAAAGAAATTTAAAATTTCTTTTGCTTCATTGCATTATACATCAAAAAGCTTTATGCGGGAAAAGTATGAAACTATCTACCGCTATGCAGACAGTAACAGCTATCGTTAATGCGATTAATATCCGAGTTAGTGAGTCATATCAATTCGTTCCGTGCAAAATTAAAAGTATTTTTAAATCATTTGGAAAGAAATAGTGTTCTTTTCTTTCCTTCTTTCAACGTTCTCGTTGAAGAACATGGCACGAAATGTGACTTTAAAAAATATGTGCATCTTACCAATGCATTGATTGCACAATTCGATCAGCGATTTAAACTGTGCGATTTACAAAGTGATATTTCACTGAAATTGCGGCCAGAAATAGGTTTAGAATTCTTTAAAATATCCACAATTGCGAAATTTCGGACTTAAAATTTTTTCAATGTTCGGATCCACGTACTTATGCGAATCCTCATTTTTAAAAATGAAGCATATAAAGTCGGGTGCACGATCTTCTTTAAATGATACATCGTTATCCTCGCTGATGCGAGTAAGTTCTTCAAAAATTGACGTTGATGTTTCGATTCTTAAAGCAACAAAATGTAAATAGAGTTTGCAACTTTAGTGGAATAGGCCTACTGGGGAAACCACTCAAAAAAACGCATCAATAATAGTACCTCAAGGGTGATGTGGAAATCTATTGGCGTTAAATTTAAATATATACTAATAATAATAACATATTAATAATAATAACATAATAATAATTCTGTAACAGCGCGCGGGACAATACACGCCAAAGCCCCATACGATTTACAGCTAATACCGTCCCTGAGATCGAGCGTCTTACGTCTCCGCGAGCTGCCTAGATACTATTAAACAAGAGGAGTGGGGATGGCAGTAGGCAAGATCGGCCGAAAAGTGCAAACCGGCCGCAGGCCTGGTCTAGACGGCTGTGTGAATCATTCGGTTGTAGATATTGTGCAAAGGTGGAGAGAAAATGTGCTAAAGAATCAAGAAAAGCAGTCGCTCGTATTACATTTGAAGGGGAAGATTTGAGAGAATAGCGGAGAGCACTAGAAGAAGATCCGAGTATTTCAATTATACTCCATGTCAAGGAGGCAGGAGTGCGTCCGCCACGTTCGGAGATAGTTGCTAGGGACGTTTCAACTCAGCTATATTGGTTATACTGGGATGCCCTGGTCGTGAAGGAAGGGATCCTTTATAAGAACTGGGAAGCTCCGAATTTAAAATTCAGTTTTCTTCAACTTGTTGTCCCTTAAAAGCGAGTAAAAGAAATTTTACAAGAAACGCGCACAATTCTCCAACGGGAGGACATTTTGGGTTAAATAAAACCTTGGAAAAGATTCGGAAACGCTTTTTCTGGGCAACCTGTAAGCAAGACGTCGAAGAATGGTGTAGGACTTGCGAAGTTTGCATCTCTAAGAAAGGCCCCTTAGGAAAAGGAAAATCTCCTCTTCAGATATACAATGTTGGAGCTCCGTTAGAGAGGGTGCAGATGGATATCCTTGGATCTCTCACGTCGACTAGGTTTGGAAATAGGTTTTACTCGTCATCGTAGATTGCTTCACAAAATGGGTGGAAGCTTTCCCCTTAAAAAATATTAGAGCTAAAACGGTGGCGGAAGTTTTTGTTAGCCAATTCATCTCCATGCCTGAATTCATTCAGGCATGGAGTGCCTACTGAAGTTGGGCAGGATTCGGCAGGTCAGACGTTTGCTAAAGGCTCTTCACGCCGCGGCCGAATTCGTTCCTCTGGCGGGATATTACGCAGACCTGCTAGACGACTTTGACCGGCTCACGAGTCACGCAGCTCCGGAAGTCGAGCTCGAATGCGAAGTAATTTATGAAAAACTGAAAATCAGGCAGAAGCCGCGAGTCATAAAAATAGAAATCATTCCTCCGACTATAAAATTTGTAATCAGGAAGAAACCTGAGGTTACCACAATCGACTAAAATAAAGTACACTGCAATACTTAACTTTCTTCTTTTCTCTCGCACACCGCCCCCCATTTTATTCTTACAAATATAAGTGATCGTCCGGGTCCCGTACAGACGACGGCACGCCATCGTGGTTGCACCCCCCCCCCTCGTCGCCCGCTTACCGCTGGGCCTGCGCGACAAGTATCGTCGACCCCTCCGTCGGCGTGTCCGTCCAACCTCTACGCGCGCGATAACGCACGCGCGCCCGCCGCGAAGCGAAACCCCTGGACGTAACAACTGGTGAATGAGGACCTTATTCGGCAGATCCGACGCTTACTAAAAGCTCTTCACGCCGCGGCAGAATTCGTTCCTCCGGCAGGATATTACGCTGACCTACTCGACGATTTTGACCGGCTCACGGGTCAAGCAGCACCAGAAGAGCTCGAGTGCGAAGTGATATACGAAAAAGTAAAAATCAGGCAGAAACCACGAGTTATAAAAATAGAAATTATTCCTCCAAGCATGAAATTTGTCATCAGAAAAAGACCGGAAGTAATTACCATCGATTAAATAAATTGATAACCTGATATACATATCTTCTTTTCTTTCATACACCGCACCTCATTAATTTTACTCTCGAGATACAAGTGTTCGTCCGGATTCGTCAACGGCACGCCATCGCGGTTGCACCCACATCGCCCGCTTACCGCTCGGCCCGCGCGATAGCGTCAACCCCTCCGTCGGCGTGTCCGCACAACCTGCGCGCGATAACGCACGCGCGCAGAGCAACCCCCTGGACGTCACAACTGGTGGACCGACTCACGGGTCACGCAGCACCAGAAGTCGAACTCGAATGCAAAGTGATATATAAGAAATTAAAAATAAGGCAGAAGCCGCGCATTATTAAAATAGAAATTATCCCTCCGAGTATAAAAATTGTCATCAGAAGAAAACCGGAAGTCATAACTATCGATTAAATAAATTGAATTTTATAAACTGATATACATATCTTCTTTTCTATCACACACCGCACCCCATTTATTTTACTCTCACGATACAAGTATTCGTCCGGTTTCGTCAACGGCACGCCATCGCGGTTGCACCCTCATCGCCCGCTTACCGCTCGGCCCGCGCGATAACGTCAACCCCTCCGTCGGCGTGTCCGCATAACCTGCGCGCGATAACGCACGCGCGCACAGCAACCCCTGGACGCCACAACTGGTACGTGCTAAGTTCACACCGATCAAGGGAAGAACTTTGAATCAAGACTTTTCTCAGAATTGATTCTTGGGACTTCTCGGAATTAAGAAAACAAAGACTACTCTCCATCCTCAGTCTGATGAGCAAGTTGAACGCCAGCATCAGACAATAACTAATTATCTTGCAAAATATATCGCGGAAAATAAAAATAATTGGGATCAGTGGGTCTCCATGTTTCTCTTAGCTTACAGATCTTCAAAGCATGAGACCACCGGAATAACTCCTGCAGAATTATACTTTGCTCGAAATCTTAGACTTCCTGTGGATTTGTTACGAGGAAGTCCCTCGAAACTTTGTGAAAAGGAGTCACTTCCAGGGGGAAATTTTGTGAAAAATTTAAAAGAATAGGAAGAAATTCATTCTTGTGTCAGAGAACGGATAAGTTTGAAGTCTTTTCAAATAAAGACCCGATATGATCGGGGAGCTAGGGAAGTTTTTTTTCAGGAGGGACAGAGAGTCAGGTTTTACAACACCCGAAGGTTTAAGGGAAAGGCCCCAAAGTTACAAAGCAACTAAGAGGGCCCTTTTCGAATAATTAAGAAACTCAGTGATGTCGTGTTTTGTATACAGAAGACATCCAAACATAAGAAAAAGATAGTTCACGCAGATAGGTTGGCTCCATTCTTTGAAAGAGAGTTAGGTTGTGACCGGACGTGAAAATATTCAACGAATACATTGCCTATCAATGGCTTTTACCACGAGAATACGCGGATTTTTATATAGGAAAGGTTCTCTCACCTGTATAATATCACGGCCGCCAGCCTGTTTAGCCTCTTCAACAGGCAAGGTTTTCCGCTCGCGACGACGTCTTCTCCGCCTCACGCAGCAGATATCCGGCTCCTTGCTCGTCGTGCCATCTCACTAGGCCGGAACTTGGCTATGACCAGGACCGGGGACCCGCGAGGAAGGAAGACACGGATTTTTCTTGTATAAAATTATTTATTGCTCGGATCGCTCCCACAGGGATAGCGTATCACTAAACTGTTCCCGAAGGATATCACAATGTTCGCACGGTACGGATTTACGCGACATTCGCACTCCGACCGATACGGATTTATAAGTATAACGAGAGACATTTGCTCCCGGGCCGACGTTACAACGACTTTCCCAGTGTATGGTTACGGACCGACTGACCAGGAGTAATGCGCCGTACTCCGGTACCTGGGCTCGCTCCGCTTCCCCACTCCTCTACGTATTTTTCCACTCGTGGGACTGAGTTTCTGCGCATTCCACAATCTTTCGTGTGGAGAGGGAAGGTTGACATTGTTGACCCGCAAAGTCGACCCCGACCCATCTCACGGTCGACCTTCACCCGGTCAGGCTGTGCATCGACTCTCTTGACCCGATTCACAAAAATGATGTCGAAACGCTAATACAACCATCTCCCTCCGTTTCTATCACCTCTACCACTCGTAGCTCTATTCGATGAGGAAGGGTACTGAAAGAATTGAATAAACGAAGAGAGTCGATGCGCTTACAAAATAATCGGAGTGTAAAATCATAAATATATCGACACGTTAAAAGTGACCAAGATCGAACACGTTAATACAAATTGAACAAAAAACTCGATCCAAAACGAACGCGTGATCTCTGCGACGTCGTACCAGATCCGCGAGAAAGTAGACACTACGCGACGCTAGCAGTTCCCGCGCGAAATCACCGAGATCACTCTCCATGTATAGTGTATCCAAAATTTATATTCTCAAAAAAAAAACAATACATTCTTTGGCCATATCATTACTCACAGCGCAACGCTTATCCATCTATAATTAATATATCAATGTGTGGCTTATCACGCTAATCAGTCTCGTAAAACGACTTATGTACTATATAACAGCCACACCGAGGTAATCTGTCTAAACTATAAAATAGATAATTTAAAACGATTTAATAAATCAAATGTATCGAAACAAAAATAACCATCGCACCAACGGCGCATATATCGAAACAAACAAAAGAAAACAATGATAACGAACGTGATATCAATAACGTCGCAAAATAAATAAAATGAACCTAACGACATCGCTACGCTGTCACCCAGCGTCGATGTGTCGCAACGAGTACGCCTCGACTGTCCCTGTCAATGATCGCACCGCCGCGAAGTGTCAGGCCCACCACGCCTGTCACCGCCCCGGTCAGGACGGCCCGGTCAGGACTGCCCGTCGCCGCTGCGGAATCCAGATCGCGGATCATAGGCGATCCATCACGACGCGCGGCTGGTCCTCGCCGAGCTGCTGCTGCCGCTTCTCCGCGCGCATCTCCCCGGAGTCCAGGCTCGTTCCGCCGCCGGTCGCCGCGGGTAAGGCCGATGCGGCCTCCGGTCGCAAGGTAATCGTTAGGACAAGTCGGAGCCTGAAAATTTGTTTAAACTTTAGGAAATTGGAAAAAGATTGTTTACAATTTACTGCGTAAATATTTCTTTTCATTTCAGTTAACAGAGAAACTTCAGTCTGGAAGAAGGTCTCCCGAGTAAGATGTCATTGAGGGGATGAGCGATATTTACCATCACCAAGACCTCTCCAGAAAGAGATTCTTAATTTCTATTTGTAAAAAACTGTCTCTCTCACGGTTTTCGACTGAGGTTTTCCGAGGGACTAGGGCAAATGCCAAAACAGAGACAGGGGTCTTGAGAGACGTTGAGTCCTCAGGAAGTTATCCCTCCCTTGTCTAAAGACTTACAAGAGGAGCAGCAGCGACAACAGTTCAAAAGCACGGCAACGAAGGGGTCAACGTACAGTATGGAGCGGATTTCCTGCGAGGTCGTCCTAAAGCCGAAGGGGAAGGAACCTGGCCAGTTCTTTTTCCAGAAAAATAGCCGGCAGAGAAGAGGACAGAAGTCCAAGAATTGCGGACGGGGACCAGAAAGAAGACAGAGCCCGGTAACTTGTAGCAGCAGCTCAAGGTAGGGCAGGAGACCGTTTCGGTGCCCCGGAGTCTGCAAGAAAGGAGGAACGAAGAACCGCTTAAAGACTGCCTTTCCGGATGGGATTGTCCCGATTGCGCACATTACGAATCGGACACAGCGATATTTCCCGATCGGACACAGTCCCGTTCGGACACAATCCCGATCGGACACAGTCCCGATCGGACACATTCCCGATCGGACACAGTCCCGATCGGACACAGTCCCGATCGGACACAGTCCCGATCGGACACATTCTCGATCGGACACATACAGTTGTATTCGGACACAGTCCCGATCGGACACAGGCCCGGGTGCGGGAGGGGGGCCTTTGGCCCCCCTCGCACCCCCATAGGCACCATACTATTGGCGGGGTGGGTGCGGGAGGGGGGCCCAAGGCCCCCCTTGCACCCCCCGCCCGTGTGTGTGTGTGTGCGCGCGCGCCTGTGTCCGATCGGGCCTGTGTTCGAAAGCAACTGTATGTGTCCGATCGAGAATTTGTCCGATCGGGACTGTGTCCGATCGGGACTGTGTCCGATCGGGACTGTGTCCGATCGAGAATGTGTCCGATCGAGAATGTGTCCGATCGGGACTGTGTCCGATCAGGACTGTGTCCGATCAGGACTGTGTCCGATCGGGAAATATCGCTGTGTCCGATCCGTAATGTGCGCAATCGGGACTCACTCCTTCCGGATTGTCGGGACGACAATCTTGGAGAGGGAGGGCAGTGTTACGCCCGCGTTGGACGCCCAGTAGACCTTAGCCGTAGAAGCTGCGAAACGCTCCCTTGACAACGGGGGTTGTTTATCAACAACGCCCCAAAGATTCGCCTCTGAGCTTCCGACTCAGATTGACGTGTTTTAAAATCGCTCTCGTTAATTAATAATTGTATTCCTTGTTCTTGATTTTGTGTTCTATTAAAGTTACGTGTTCTTTTATAAACTAAGTGTTGTTGATTTCCGGTGTGAGTGCGGGGATTGAGTGTCGGCGCGAACGCGTGTTACGATTTTAAATAAATCGCCCCGCGGACGTAACATTTTGATATGTATATACCAATAAATCATAAAATATTCATTTTTCGATAATTTTACCTCAATATTATTTTGCATAAAATAATTAAATGAATTATAAAATTGGTGCAAAGAAAATACATAGTTATTTTTAAGACATATACATATATACGTACATATATACATACATACATGTATGTATGTATATATGTACGTATGATACATACTTACATGTATGTATGTATATATGTACGTATATATGTATGTCTTAAAAATAACTATGTATTTCCTTTGCACCAATTATATAATTCCTTTAATTATTTTATGCAAAAAAATATTAAGGTAAAATTATCGAAAAATGAATATTTTATAAGATATTTCATGGTTTATGTGTGTATATGTATGTATTTCTATGTATATGTATATATTAAATTTTATATTATTTATTTATTTATTTATTTTAGATAATCGGGCAAGCCGAGGTCGTGGAAGCTCACGGGCCCGGTGGTACATGCGGCGGGGCCGTTTAAATAGTACAAGGGAAGGGGGAAGGGGTGCTGTAGTAATTAAAAAATATTATTTGTCGTAATTATTATTAAAATTATAATGTAAAATAATAATTATTAAATATATAAATTTATAATAATTAGGGATGTGCATTATTTGAAATAGATGCATTTAAAATGGAAATACAAAATGTAAATTGCCTATTTTGCATTTTGCATTTAAAATGCATTTTTTCAAAAACTATTTTACATTTCCATTTAAATGGTTTTTATTACCCATTTTCTATTTCAAATGCATTTTTCTTACAAACTAAAAATTAATCGAGATATCAATAATATGTATGTACTACCTAGTGATGCCACTGGCACCACTTCCTCATTCTGGCATCACTAGTTCTAAGCGCGCATATAAGTAGGCGCATGTACATAAGTACGCGTTGTTTAGTTGTTGCGTAATACTTTTCTGTAATCTGGTATCTCTAACAGAGAAAACGCAGGCTTTATATTGACTGTTTTGTGTAATTTGGCGCTTTTTTGTAAAACGCTTTGTGGTATTTTGCCTTTTTATAAATGCTGAAAAATGTAAGTATTATGTTTTATTTTTATTGATATTCCAATAAGACAACGTTAAGATCGAGATTATGTTAGGTTAAGTAATGTCCAAAATCCCCGAATATTTATAATTACTTTCTATATCATATTAATAATTCAAATTAATGGGAGGAGGGGTAATGGCGGCCGAAGTAAGGTGACGTGGAATTGTCATAGTGA
This sequence comes from Lasius platythorax, assembly GCA_963971435.1. Classification (NCBI taxonomy): domain Eukaryota; kingdom Metazoa; phylum Arthropoda; class Insecta; order Hymenoptera; family Formicidae; genus Lasius; species Lasius platythorax. The sequence goes on from OZ020544.1 coordinate 2,068,061, forward strand.
TGATTTGGCGGAGAAAAGAGCGGTTCGGAGGAGAGTGGGAAGGGTGTGAAGGGTGGAGGTGATAGAAGAGGGTGAGAGGTCGCAGGAGAAGTGGAGGAGGCAGCAGGGATGCAGGAGGTGAGAAGCTTTTGGCAAGGAAAAGGAGGCTGATTTTCAAGAATTAGGAAGAATCGGAGCAAGGAAAGGAAGAGGGAGATGGTGGCGACGAAGAAGACGGCTGGAGATGAGGGAACTAAGGATCGAGATGGTCGGCAAGGAAGGAACTGACG
>OZ020544.1:2068529-2127060 GCA_963971435.1 Lasius platythorax
GAAGGAAAAAAATGGAAATGGATGAAGAGGTGGAGAGTGGGAGAGAGTGCAAGGAGTGCTAAAGAGGGTTGGTGCTGTAAGGAAGAAGAGAGGGAGAGGGTCAGAAGAAAGAGAGGAATAGTTGCTCGGACTCTAAAGCTGTTTGTATGTTATAGAGGACCTGTCGAACTAAGTCGTCCTAGAAACGAGAAGGAAGGAAAGACAAGAAAGGAGTAATCGGAAAGAGAGAGGACTTGGTTTGGACAGAAGGCATGGAGGAGAGGGAAAAGGAGGAGGGGAGAATCTAGAGGACGAAGGAAAGAGGAAAAAAAGAAATTTACGGTGGAGAAGTAGGGTATAAGGGGAAGGGTTAGGAGGGGTAGAGGAAGGGGGACGGGAATCGAGGGTGAGAGGTGTATAGTATGTAAGGGTCGCATATGGGCAGGTCGCGAGGGGAAATGGAGTTTATTGTAAAGGTTCGGGACCGCTCCTTAAAAGCGCCTTGAAAACCCTAGGGGACTCAATAAAGATGACTACTACTACTACTACTACTACTAATTCAAATTAATGTGCCTATGTAGTATTTTTATAAATTTGAATATAGGATACATATTTGATGAAGAAAAGGTTATAATTTTTTAGCTTGTCTACTGCTATTTTTTCTAATCCTACAAATTAAATAAAAAATATATCTACTATATGTAAGCCCTTTGTTTTGCTGAAGTTTTTCTCTGTTATTATTCTATGGACTCACAGTGCCACAGATCAATAATTTAAATAACAGTGAAATTAATAGAAACACTGGTGAAACACTATGTTTAAAAAAATGTTAATAGATACTAGATAAGAATCCATTTAATTGTCCATATAAGTGTGAGATTTATTGGTCTGTGGATTGCTTCTTTGAATTTAAGAAATATTATATGAATTGTTGGTCGGATTATAAAATATGATTTTATAATTATTCTTTGTTTTTCTTTGTAAACTTATTAATTATAATGTACTTCTTTAGGGATGAAGGTTTGCCACTGATTTTAAAGCATTGCTTCAAAGACGTAAAAAAACAAGATGGAAAAAATGTATCTACTATCTGCACAACATGTGCAAAAACATTAAAAGGAAGTCTCGTCGCTACCACAAACTTCTTAAATCATTTAAAAGTAAGGAAATATTTTATCTATTTTTTAAAGAAATCAGAATAGGTCATTTTAAAGAGATCAGAATAAATTTTCTTCTTATAAGTTATAGAATTAGTTTGCATACTTATTTAGTTATTTTATTTTGATTGATGAGTGTTCACATTTTATTCTTCTTAACTATGTACATAGACCTAATCTGTTATCTTTGTAATTTTTATGTTTATATATGTTGACATAAGATAAATATGGGATCATAAAGTTAACAATTGAAAATTGTTCGACAATTATCAGTTCAATGGAACAGTAAGCTATGACATAATCATAAAAGAATTGAAGTATTGGTCACTCAAGATATTAATAAAGATATCAATTATTGAGATTAAAGTGTAACCCAGTATTGCATTTTGCATTGCATTAATCTTATATTCTTTCAAAAGTTCCTATTATTATAGCAGGTTCAAATTTATAACACTTGTAGACTTTCCAGAATTTCAAATCATCTTTTGCAGTTTTTTTATACATTATTCTTAAGTTTCAGATGCTATGATGTTTTGCCTGTACATTACGACATTGCGCTGGTCATGGCGGGTATATAAAGTGCATCCAATACTATGACTGACAATGAGCGCTAAGCACTCGCTGAGCGGATGGATATAATTTGTCTTTTCTGTTTGAAATCTAACAGTAAGAATCCACAGTCGTAGTATTGGATGTACTCAATTCAGTGCAGAATAATGGTAAAAAGTTATAGATTCTAAACTAAAATTACTCTTTTTAAGCATCTAGAAAAATTTTTTAATGTTTTTTCTTAAATCTATTTTTAGACAAAAGGACATGCAGATGTTTTGAAAGAATATGAACAATTAAAAGCATCTCATATGAATATGAAAAGAAAATCTGATGAAAGAGGCAGTATTACATACCGTAAAAAAAATGAAGCAAACAACCTTGAGTGAAGCTAGTGGAATAGCAATAAATTTGGACAACTTAATTGTTGATTTTGTAATAGAAACTATGGTACCTTTGTCTATTGTAGAATCTAGATCTTTTGAAAAATTAATAGAAGGCGCATATAGACTTTCGAAAACACCCAAATTCTTGGGTAGACGTTCACTTATACGTAGAATTGATGAGGAATATCACTAAATTATGACTAACATAAAACAATATTTACAAGCTGTAGATTTTGTGTGCACCACAGCGGACGTTTGGTCATCATCAAAACGTAGCTTTTTAGGCATAACGGTTCATTGGATAGACAGTGGCACATTGAAAAGAGGAGGAGCTGCTATCGCTTGTAGAAGATTCAAGGGAGCACATACTTATGATAAAGTAGCCGAAATAATAAGTGAGGTGCACTCTGAGTTCGATTTAAAATTATGCAAAATTACAAAATCATTCACCAATAAAGGTTCAAACATGATAAAAGCTTTTAAGATGTTTGGAAGATCCGAATCAATAGATGATATGTCAATATATCATCATCAAATTGTCAACAAAGCAATGACTACAATACAGTCAGTTATGATGAAAATAACAAAGATGAAATTGATGGAGACAATGATTCGCTTCCACAAACTTTTCCTGAACCTGTTAAGAATTACGTAAGTAATTATGAACTGCCTAGTCACAAAAGATGTGCCACGCACACTTTACATTTAATTGCAGCGGTAGACACTAAACAAACAATGGCAGAAAGCAACGCTTATAAAAAAAGTTCACAATTCTGCTTTTCGAAAGTGTCAAGCACTCTGGAATTTATGCGCGAGATCACCGAAAGCTTGTGAAACTTACTTGGATACAACAGAAAAATCTTCTACTTCTCCATGCCCGACAAGATGGAATTCTTATTACGACTCAGTAAACGATCTCTTAATTGTAAAGGAACATTTAAACGAAGCACTGAAAATTTTAAAACTTCCGCTTTTTAAGGAAACAGATTTGCAATTTTTGAGTGAATACATCAAGTGTTTGAAGCCGATAGCCGATAGCCGAAGCCATACAAAGTTTACAGGGAGAAAAAAATACATACTATGGAATGCTATTGCCTGAATTGATGAGGATTGTCAAAATTCTTTCGTCTCTGAAAATGGAAAATTTTAAATATTGTGGTCATTTAATTGAAGTAATAGAAAGAAATTTAAAACTGCGGTTCAAGCAATTTTTGCTTTTCGAATCAACAGCAAATGATGCCATCTTGGCATCAGTGACTCATCCTTTTTTAAAATGAAATGGGTACCAAAAGAAAAAAAGGAAATGTAAAAGTATTATTTTTAATGGAAACAAGAAAATTGAAACAAAATGAAAATGATCAAAAGGAAAGTAGTACGGAAAAAAAGAAAAGGGACGAATTATATTTTATGTTGCAAAATGACTCATCAGATTCATCATTCACAAGCGAGACAACAGGAGATTTGGAGGCTCTTCAATACTTACAAGATAGGACACATTATTTTCAATGTTGAAATCCTATCCAACCGTCAAAAAAATATTTCTTAAATATAATACGTGCCTTCCGAGTTGAGTGCCAGTAGAACGTCTTTTCTCGTATCGCGGATTAATTATGAAACCTTGCAGAAGGAAAATGGGGGATTCCCTATTTGAAAAACTTGTTCTTCTAAAAGCACGTTCCACTTCTAAAGAGTATTGCAACCAAAATGTTGTTTTAAAAGAATAACTGAATATAAACAACGTCAGTAAACATTTTTTGTAATCCCATATGTATAAATGTTTATGTTAAATTTTTCTAATTCAAGTTTATATTAAAAGATATAAGAATTTAAGTAAAAGAAATAATAAGAAATATAGATAATAAAAATGAGAATTTGATATAAATAAATATAAAAATGTAAATATTTAAAAAACCATTTTTATTTTAAAACCCATTTTAAAAATGCCTATTTTCCATTTCCTATCTTAAATGGGTGTCTAAAAAGCATTTTGCATTTTGCATTTTCAAATGGAAAGATTCCAACTACTTTGCATTTTCTATTTCAAATAGGTTTGAATACCCATTTTGCACATCTCTCGAAAATAACCACATGTCAATAATGTTTTATTTATTAATTTAAAGTTATAAAAAATCCATTGTGTGTCCGAGAGAGAGAGGGGGGAGAAGAAAGGGAAGAGAGGGGGAGGGAGAAGAGAGAGGGGGAGAGGAGAGAGGGGGAGGGAAAAGGGGAGAGAGGGGGAGGGGAAGGGGAGAGAGGGGGAGGGGAAAGGGAAGAGAGGGGGAGAGGAGAGAGGGGGAGGAGAAAGGGGAGAGAGGGGAGGGGAAAGGGGAGAGAGGGGGAGAGGGGGAGGGAGAGGAGAGAGAGGGGGAGGGGTGGGAGAGAGAAAGAGTCGCATCACTAGCCGCTAGCTCGAGACATTTCTATGTACCACTATGTACATTCCGAAGCCGGCCGAAGCGCGAAGCCAGCCGAGCGTCGAGCGCACACAGACGCTACCCCCTCCCCTACCCAGCCTACCCCCACCACATGCTGTAAGCATGTTGCGTCTGCGATCTGGCAGCCTTGGTTAGAGGTTAGGTTAGTTTTTCGGGGATGGGTGCAGGAGAGGGGCTTCGCCCCATGCGTTTGATTTACTACATATAAATAAATAATTCTATTAAAGTACGGTCTATTAAATGTACATGATGTCTGAAAATTTTATATAATTCGTAGAAGTTATTTTGTTAATAACTTTTTAATAAACAATGAGCGACGGCTAAAACCTTTTGAACATTACTCAGGAGGACAACATATGTCAAGGTCAAAATCAAAGTAATTAGAGGTGGGTTCGTTAATCTAAATAATTACTCTTCTCTCTGCTTCAAACCAATCCGGTTCAATAATATCGCCGTACATCATATTAATTGATCATTCATTAAAGGTAATCACTTTGGTTCTTACCATCTTTAACCCGTTGAATGTGTCCTTATGACTAAGACCGGAATAAGATTAAATTCGTTCAAAAAGTCGGATGAATTACTGGGTGTCCTTGACGAACGCATGCTCTTAACCTATATCTCGTACGTAAAATAACTTTTTATATGTAAATTTGGTTTATCTAATCTGTAAAAGACAATCCACCCGTTCACAATATATATACTTTGTAAATTTGACAGATGCTGAGGATGGTCCAAATCATAGGACCAAAATGTTCGATTTAATAAAGAAACTTTATCAACTATAATATTTGCGCACCGATTTCCGCGCTAGGCTCTTAATTAGCCCGTCTCTCCTAACGTTATATTGAATTATCAGAGCCTTTCACTTAAAACATTAATTAAATTAGAATTATATAATTTCAATTTATTTATTAATTACATAGTCAGACAAAAAATAAAACTTTTCTTTCCTGCGGCAATCATGGCCTGTGTTTCTCAGTCAATTTGAGGTCGCTGAATTTGAATATGGCCGTAGAATTACTCTATCACGGCAAGTTTCTGAGATATCCTAACCTAAAAACGTAAAAAATGCCATTTTTGGCCATTTTTGATGATCTATCAAATGTTTAATACTTACACATCAGCATTTCCACCAATTTTATAATTAAGTACTAACATTCATCTGTCGAATCAATTTTGGTTTGGCCCGATCCGATTTTTTTCTGCCGAGATATAGGAAATTGAATTTCTAGATTTTTTCAAAGCGTAAACGTACATGCAATATACATTGTACAAAACTGTCCACGTTTTCGTATTTAGATCTTTTAATTTTATGTACGCAAAAGTGACCCACAAACCCCAAACCCGTAAACCCATAAAACTCGGACTCGAAATCTTCACTTGCGATACGAAACCGTTTAATTTTTTAATTCATGTATCTGTTTGCATTGTCTACGGAAAGAAGCGTAGCATTATTATAAATTTGTTCTCTTCTGAAATTGAATAAAAAATGGTTTTTTATTTACTTTTCACTAGGGATAACTAAGCCTTGAATCCTTCTATCTTATTGCGTTGCCTGTGCAAAACCAACGTTCTTTGCAGTGTTATAGCCCTAAGCTATAATACACAATTAAATTATATTTTATATATATTCCATATTATAACCCAAGTAGGACAAATACTCGCGCGAAACGCCGACACAGCAGGTCACGCGCGAAACGAGAACGAAAATTACGGAAAGAGCGAATTTGCAAAAGATTGCGACCTACAAAATATTGCCAAAGTGCAAGCGAAGGATTTCTTTTAACCTCCTTCGATTGCATCTGGACTTTGACCGCGTTTCGACCTAATTATTTAATATAAAAGGACCCACTGCCAAAACGCGGCGGGCAGTCGTTAAATCAGAATATTACGTGTCGTCGCGGTCAGTCAACATAACGATTTAACGAAGCGCATACGTAAGAACGGGCCGTCGTTACTCTATATTAAGTACGCGCGCGGTCAGTGTTATTCTGATAGAATACAGATATATATGTGTATATATATATATATATATATATATATATATATATATATATATATATATATATTAGTGTCTTGTGAGAAATAAAGCTTTTTAAGTGAAAAGGTGTCTCTTCTCTGGGCGAAGCCTGAACTTCCCAGTTCTTATCCGGCAACGATCCCGATATACCCCGTGCCTCACGACAGGCACAACAGCAATTTATCACCTTAAAAATTTCGAGGACTAGAAATACAATATTTTTTCTATTTGTTTAGATTTGTATGTTATCTAAAAGTAGTTATCATGCGTGCGTGTAAGAATAAGCCAGATTCCTTCTGTTATATCTGCAGAGAGTATATCTTGGATTCTATGAAAAGAATTTTGAATAACGAGATTAATGATTTTTATTTTAAATATTCGGTTTCAAAATTACTAATCAAAATAAACAGTGGGTCCCACATGTTTGTTGTTCACGTTGTTCGCTTTCTTTAAAACAGTGGTCAACTGGGAATGGGAGTGGCATGCCATTCGGAATAGCAGCTATTTGGAGAGAATCTAAAGATCATTCAAACGACTGCTACTTCTATGTGATAAATACTGTGGAGTTCAATAGGAAGAATAGAAAAAGTATTAAGTATCCAGATAATACAAGTGTTGATTTGCCAGTAAAACAGCAAAGAACTCCCGATTCCTAAACCATCTATCATTCCCTTGGTAGCAGAAGAAGAAGAAAATGAACCAATGGAAGAATTTGAAAAAGTTGAACATGATGATTTCCGTGATTTTTCATCCGATACACCACATATGATAACACAGAATGACTTGAATGCTCTAATTAGAGATCTTAATTTATCAAAAGATAAAGCGGAGATTCTTGCATCTCGTTTAAAACAATGGAATTTATTAGAGAAAAATATTAAAATTACCAGCTACCGTCACAGAACGTCACAAAACTTTAGCTGATTACTTTATAACAGATAACGAACTGTGCTATTGTAAAGATATTGATTGTTTGATGAAAGAGATTGGCTACAGTCATAAACTACCGGAGTGGAGGTTGTTTATAGACTCGTCAAAAGAAAGCTTGAAAGCTGTATTACTCCATATTGGCAACAAGTATCCATCCGTGCCTATTGCTTATTCAACATCTTTGCGTGAATCCTATGAGAATATGCAACTTGTACTGGATAAGATTAGCTACAAGACTTATGAATAGAATATTTGCGCAGACTTGAAAATAATAGCAATACTCCTTGGATTACAACTTGGATATACTAAGTACTCATGTTTCCTCTGTGAATGGAACAGTAAGGCAAAGTCTGAACATTATGTAAGAGAAAATTGGCCAAAACAAGAGAACTTCACTCCTGGAGAGAAAAATGTTCTACGTCCTAATCTTGTTGATAAAATTAAAGTATATTTGCCTTCGTTACATATCAAGTTAGGGTTAATGAAAAATTTTGTAAAAGCACTTGATAAAGAAGGTGATGCATTTAAATATTTGAAAAAAAAGTTTCCTGGACTTTCAGACGCAAAACTGAAGGAAGTTGTCTTTGTTCGTCCGCAGATACGTCAAGTGATTAAAGATAATGCATTTGATAAAACTCTGAATGTTACAGAGAAAGACTTGCATTTAAAGACGGCTGTGCTAATTTTTTAAAAAACCATAAATCAAAGAATTACAGCACGAAAGATAATAAACTTCTGCAAGCATGCAACAAATTAGGATGCAATATCTCTGAAAATTCACTTTTTGCATTCACATCTTGACTTTTTTCCAGAAAATCTTGGAACCGTGAGTGACAAACATGGAGAACGTTTTCACCAGGACATAAGAACAATGGAGATGCGCTATAAAGGAAAATGTCTTTCTAACATGCTTGGAGACTATTGCTGGAACCTACAAACGGATAATCGCGAAACAAAATACAGACGAAAGTCATCAAGGAAAACATTTTGAACTGTTTTAAAATGTGAATGTTATCTTGCTTTCACTGGCTGGATAGACCCCCCATCTTGCCTTCACTGGTTGGATAGACCCCCCTATCTTGCCTTCACTGGCTGGATAGACTTCCTTATCTTGCCTTCACTGGCTGGATAGACTCCATTATCTTACCTTCACTGGCCGAATATCTCCCTATCTTGTCTTCACTGTCCGGGTAGAACCCTATCTTGCATTCAATGGTTAATGGGTTTAGAGATTTGTGGGTTAGAGTTTTAGAGTTGAGGGTTTTAGAGTTTTAGAGTTGAGAGTTCAGGGTTTTAAGAATTCTGGTTTGTGGATTTAGGGTTTATGGGTTTGGAGTTTGTGGTTGCGGAGTTTTTGGGTTTGTAGGATAGAAATTTGTAGGTTTTTGGGTCAAGAACTTATAAGTTTAGGATTCATGGATCACTTTTGCGTCTTTGCGTACATAAAATTAATAGATCTAAATAAGAAAACGTGGGTAGTTTCGTACTATGTATATTGCATGTACGCTCACGCTTTGAAAAAATCTAGAAATTCAATTTACTATATCTCGGCAAAAAAAATCGGATCGGGTCAAACCAAAATTGATTTGAAACATGAATGTTAGTACTTAATTATAAAATTGGTGGAAATGCTGATGTGTAAGTATTAAACATTTGATAGATCATCGAAAATGGCCAAAAATGGCATTTTTTTGCGCTTTTAGGTTAGGATATTTCTAAATCCTGACGTAGAGCAATTCTATGGCCACATTTAAATTCAGCGACCTCGAATTTACTAGGAAACAAAAACCATGATCACCGCAGATTTTTTTGTCTGACTGTGTTATAGTTAAAATATAGTGATGTTGAGAATAATAATTTACCAAATGTGTTTATAAAACACTGACTCCAATGAATAACATCATGTTTCAAAATTCGTATTCACCAGTAGCTAATCCATTATTTGTATTTAATATATAATATTTTATAATAAAAACAAATCTAATATTTAACTATGCTTTTATAAAAACAAACCATAATTTAATAAATCGAAACGGCTCTAATATCCACACATGAAATAATAGATTGCTAAATCATGAATTTAAGTGGGATAAAGTTGAGATCTTGAATTAGAAATTAATTTAATAAAATATTATTATCGGAAATGCTGGTTATTAAGCGCCAAAAAAATAGTCTCAACCAACAAACGGACACAGAATGTCTACACAACACATACACAACAATTGTAGAGCGCTTAAACAAGATATAGCCTTGTAAGGCTGGCTCACACTAAGCGGCTCTGCCGCTCTGGTTAAATCGGATGCGGTTTTACGGGATAACCTCGAGCAGTCTCACTTTCCGTTGAGCCGCATAGCTCTTAGTTTCTCTTGATCAGTCGACATGACAAGTCCATTGTACATTGTACCGACATGTCATTAGAATTAAAAATTATTTGCGCGCTTGAAGCAAATGGGTTGTTGCGAACTCAAAAAAAACGTATACATTGAATCCATCCCTTACATTTCAAACATGTATCGAAAGATTTGAGAAATTTTACTCCAATATTCGAAAATACAATGAAAAGTTTTCTGAGTTGTAACGATCCCCCCTGAGCGATCGTTGTACCCGGCCGTCAATCCGCCGGAAGGCTGCCGCCCGGCGAACATCAGCCGGGCAAATGCAGCGGCGCTATGAGCCCTTTTTTATTATATCAAAATCGCGACCGAATCGAGCCGTTATACGGCCGCCGTCGCCTAAAGCCAGGGCCGTTGTCTCGGCGCTTCCGAACCGCTCCGAATCCTGACGGAAACCGCCGAGCAACGGTCCCTGCCGCACCACCCGAACGCCGTCGAAATAACTCGTATCGATAATTACTCGTACTAGGCGAAACAAATCGGGCCCAACGAACCTCGCCGAAATTACCCGAACGGGTAATTGTTCGGTATAAAAAGGGCGATCCGACACCGAGAAAATCACTCCATTCCAGATCTCGCCCAGTACTTGTACAGTACCTGGCATCCGATCCCGAACACGCTCTCGACAAGATAAAAAGAGGTTGAGCGAACTCAGTCTCCGCCGTGTGATCGCGGCACATCTTGCAAGAGAGTTTTCCTAAACCAGCCTAAACCGAAAGCACCGAGGTTGAGCGAACTCAGTCTCAGTCGAGAGATCTCGACTCTTTCGATAAAGATCCGACCAACACCTGCAACGATCTTAAAACTCAGCGGGTAGAGAGATCTCTGCCGCCGATGAGCGATCTCGTCAAGCGTTGCCTCCCAGTGCATCCTACCGCCAAAGCACGGATAAAATATACGCGACCAAGAACCAAATCGCGCCCACACCGAACTATACGTTCGCGCCTCGCGCTCTCTCGCGCCCCGCGCTCTCGCGCCTCACGCGCTCTCGCGCCTCACGCGCTCTCGCGTCTCACGCAGTGATGCCAGAAAGGCCACGCTAGCAACACGCAACCGTGGTGGAGAGAATGACGCACACAAAGCGAAAACCGCGTACGTGTGAGCTCGGTGCTTCGGCTAGCTTCGAGTAGTAGAGGAGGACAGATAGATTGTTTGCTGTCTCCTTCCTACCAAGCCGGTAACGAAGACGACGGGCGACGCTGCTCGCTTCTCGCTTCTTCATACGCGCGTGACAGCGTTAAATGTTTCTTTACAGCCTTTTTGTATTTAATATATATATATATTCTCTTATGCAAATGCTTTTATATGTGCAGTACATTGTACAGTATACTGTTTTATATTTATTTTTAAGTATACTTAAATAGAAAAATATTATTTATTAAAGTAATATAGCGTTAATATTAATAGTAACAGAAGCTTTAAAAAATATCTAATATATAATAATAATTATATATTTAACTTTACTGTTTTGTATACATATATATTTACGATACTATTACGACACACAACGTATACTGACCACATATATACGTTTGTGTCGTTGACAGCTTAAAATGGTAAACAAAATAATGAAGGGTGATTTTCCACACCACCCAAGAGGTACCACCAATGGCGCGTTAGGTTTTTTCACGTGGACCTTCGCCTGGAGCCATATTATACCACATTATATTATATGTATAATATTCTCTATTGTATCTGTCATTTACAGTGGTCTTTTAAAGGCTAAATATTTTTTATCCACTTTTCTTTTGCAAGTGTGGTGTCAATTAATGACAAATAATTTTTTACACACTTGCAAGTGTGGTGTCAATTAGTGACAAATTATTTTTTACACACTTGCCTTTTGCAAGTGTGGTGTCAATTAGTGACAAATTATTTTTTACACACTTGCCTTTTGCAAGTGTGGTGTCAATTAATGACAAATTATTTTTTACACACTTGCAAGTGTGGTGTCAATTAGTGACAAATTATTTTTTACACACTTGCCTTTTGCAAGTGTGGTGTCAATTAGTGACAAATAATTTTTTACACACTTGCAAGTGTGGTGTCAATTAGTGACAAATTATTTTTTACACACTTGCCTTTTGCAAGTGTGGTGTCAATTAGTGACAAATAATTTTTTACACACTTGCAAGTGTGGTGTCAATTAATGACAAATTATTTTTTACACACTTTTTTTACAAGTGTGGTGTCTATTACAGACAAAATACAATTAATTTTATTTTTAACATTATTATTGCATATCATTAGCCGATGAAGTACTAGCAATCTCATCAGCAGCATATAATGTTAAACTGCTCATTTTTTTAGGACAAATGGAATATAATTTGTCCGATGACATGAGAGACAAGTGCTTTGCATTAATCTCCATGTCTAGAACAGTTTCTTTTCTTGCTTTTAAAGCTCATTTTAACACACAACTGGCGTTTATACTTGTGGACGAGAGTTTATTTCGTTTTTTTGTTTTTAAATCAGTTAACAAAAAAAACATTCTTTCTGGGTCGGCATTTGAATTTGGAAGTGATCTAACAGCATTCAAAAGAGACTTCATATTGGGATACTTACGTTTTAAAATGTTTTTCCACATCTCATCAAAGTTTAATTTTGAAAAATGTTCTTTTTCTGTTATTGTAAAATCTAGATGTAAAGTATGCCACTCTTTTTTTAAAGCATTTTCGTCAAAACCACCGAGGGTCTGAGCGACAAAAGAAACATCATTAAATGATGTTTCTCTGTCAATACTACTTAATGCTACGTTGAATTGGAAAACTTTTAATTTTGATAAAAATTTATCTTTAATGGGCAGTCTTTTACTAATTACCTCGGCGGCAATTACGTAAAATTGCAGACAATTTTTTCGAACATTTTCAATTATGTCCGCGTGCCCTTCTTTCATTAATTTCTCGAGATATTCCTCGCATTCAAAACCAAGGTTAATATCATTTAAAGATTTCTGATTATCTTTGTCAGAAAATTTAATATTATCACATACATTTTTTAGAAGCTCTGGTTTTAAAAAATGTTTTGAAATTGTTATTAAAAATTCTAATGATTTTGGTTGTAACAAGTGAACTCTTGTTTCCAGAGCTTGAAAAAATGCATTAAAAGAATTAAATAAATTTAAAGTATGCTTTAAAAATAATAAATATGCTTTAACATCAGGATTTTGCATTATAATTAATAAATGTTCTCCTGACTTTGATTTTTTATTAATAACCATTTCGGTCAAAAAATGCTTGGTAGTATCCCAGAACTCAAGAAGTCTTTCAACACATGAATGGTGAGAGAGCCACCGTGTATCGGACAACTTTAAAATTTTACGGTTTGTTTCCTGAAAACATTCGCTAAATTCTTGATAAATAGCAGTACGCTTGGGACTACCGTTAATATAATTCGCGATCTTTTTTACAAACTCTTCGCAATATTCTGGTATTTTAGCACATGCAGCATGTGCAGCCAATGCAGCAGAATGGCATGGACATGAAAATGTTAATACATTTTTACAAAGTTCTTCCAACTTTTTCTTAAATGATAGATGTTTTCCTATCATGACAGACGCATTGTCGCATGATAAGGCAATGATATTTAAAAATGGAATCTTTAATTTCCACATTTCACATTTGAATGCATTAAATAATTTTTCGGCGCTGCTATTTCTCGCATCAATATTAATTAATTTAACTAATTGCGTAAGAATGTCTAATGTTTCGGGATCAACAAACCGAACAAGAAACGTCATCCATTTTTCATTACAAATATCAGACGTTTCGTCAATAAAAATGGAAAATCTGGTATTTTGAATGCTGTTGACCACACGGTCCGTCTCAACCGGACCCAATACATTCGATATTATATTTTTACATTTTGTTCGACCCATACTCATACTTTTCAACACTTTAGGATCTTTTCCTATTTGTTGAAAAAAACTGAGAATATCTTTTGCCGTTTGATGCGAAATATTCTTATCAGCAATTAATGCGGCATACCGAATTTCTGCTGATTTTTTTCGCTCTTCAAACGACAAAAGTAAGTTGTCTATCATGTTTATATCTTCATCCGTGTTCTTTGTTTCTGTTTTTTTTTCTTTAGATATTTTTATATGTGCTTCGGATTCTGCGTGACGATAAATGTGTGATAAATCACCAGCCATAGATTTATTACAAAATGAGCAAAAAAATGAATTTATATCATCTGATATTTCACGTAACCATGGCTTAAATAATTCGATCTCTAGCCATTGTTGTTTAAATTTATGTTTTTTGGATATATTTTTATGTGAACTTTTATTTTCATTTTTTAATAAAGATGAAGTATTTTCTTTAATATTTTTGTGACACGCAGAATTCGCATGTCTTAAAATATGTGTGTTGCACGAAATATTTTTATTGCATATGATGCAATGGTAAAAGCTATCATCAGAAGATACTTTACGTATCCAAGATTTAACTCTATCATCACTAAGCCAAGCTTCTGAAAAGCTTCGCTTAGGTTTTTTTCTTAATTGATCACACATTTTTATGTACAACAAAGAATAGACAGAAACAAAGAATTAAAGAAGAATGAGTAAAAGAAAAGATGATAAAAACGACGAAAATATGAAGAAATTGGTAATAATTAGGACTTACAGTCTCAATTGCCTCAGCTTCTTGGATGGACCAAGATTTGACAAGACACGTATATACGTAAATTCGATTATAAAAGACACGTAAAATACGTTAACTCGCAAATACAAGGCAACAAGATTATCTCACAGAAGCGCCATGAAACAGTCAACAGCGTACGAAACAAATACACGGCGTACGAAACAAATAAAAAAATGCCAAGTGCTTCAGTTTGCTGTGAAACGTCGTTGCGGCACAACCATCATGTCCCGTAAGTAGTCAATCAAATTATTATTTGTATTTGTTAAGAAAGTTTAATTGTTAAGTTTTTATATTCTTTCTTTTACATAATGTATATTTTATTTTTATGGAAGAAATGAACAATGGAAACGCTGCAAATTTGCAGCAGTTGATGCAACAGTTGTTGCATCAACAAAAAATTCAAGAAGAGAGGCAACAACTGTTGCATCAGCAGTTGCAAAATTTGCAACAGCGGCAGCAGCAGGAGCCCCAGCAGCAGCAGGTGCCCCAGCAGCAGCAGCAGCAGCAGCAGGAGCAGCCGCCGGCCAAAAATGGTATATTATTTATTATTTTTTTTTGTTAAAATATATATAGTTATATTGTCATTCATTGTTTATTTATCTGTGTATATTTCTATTTTTCAGACACAAATAAAAAAGAAGCAGGCGGCCGATCTCGCGCCCGTTGGCATTACCAGCGTGGCGCCAGGGGCGGACGATGGATGCGAGGCGGCCGAGGAAGAGGCGGCCGAGGAAGAGGCGGCCGAGGAAGAGGCGGCCGAGGAAGAGGCGGCCGAGGAAGAGGCGGCCGAGGAAGAGGCGGCCGAGAAAGAGGCGGCCGAGGAAGAGGCGGCCGAAATACGTGGGGCCGCAGTGGCCCCACTACTGTAAATTATTACTTTTACAATTAAATATATATGTTAAAAAATAGATAATTCCGAGAATAATTATTTATACCCTAATTTTTTCCTTTATCCTTTTTTCCTTCATATAATAGAGAATATTATACATATAATATAATGTGGTATAATATGGCTCCAGGCGAAGGTCCACGTGAAAAAACCTAACGCGCCATTGGTGGTACCTCTTGGGTGGTGTGGAAAATCACCCTTCATTATTTTGTTTACCATTTTAAGCTGTCAACGACACAAACGTATATATGTGGTCAGTATACGTTGTGTGTCGTAATAGTATCGTAAATATATATGTATACAAAACAGTAAAGTTAAATATATAATTATTATTATATATTAGATATTTTTTAAAGCTTCTGTTACTATTAATATTAACGCTATATTACTTTAATAAATAATATTTTTCTATTTAAGTATACTTAAAAATAAATATAAAACAGTATACTGTACAATGTACTGCACATATAAAAGCATTTGCATAAGAGAATATATATATATATTAAATACAAAAAGGCTGTAAAGAAACATTTAACGCTGTCACGCGCGTATGAAGAAGCGAGAAGCGAGCAGCGTCGCCCGTCGTCTTCGTTACCGGCTTGGTAGGAAGGAGACAGCAAACAATCTATCTGTCCTCCTCTACTACTCGAAGCTAGCCGAAGCACCGAGCTCACACGTACGCGGTTTTCGCTTTGTGTGCGTCATTCTCCCCACCACGGTTGCGTGTTGCTAGCGTGGCCTTTCTGGCATCACTGGTCTCACGCGCTCTCGCGCCCCGCGCACTCCCGCGCCCCGCACGCCCGAACAGCTGACACGGCGATAAACACGACGGGACCTTTAAACCGTAATACACACCGAATATACATTGATATACCGAATTACCGAATCCAGATACACGCACTACATATACATTTATACACGCGCTACATATACATTTATACACGCGCTACATATACATTTATACACGCGCTACATATACATTTATACACGCGCTACATATACATTTATACACGCGCTACATATACATTTATACACGCACTATATATACATTTATACGCACACTATATATATATTTATACACGCGCTACATGTACATTTAGACACGCACTATATATACATTTATACACACACTATATATACAGTTATACACACACGCACACCGAAACGTTATACAACGCACCGAACATACCTGCATACACACGCATGCACCGGATATATCTACACACACCGCCTGCGCATTTATACAATGATACACACGTACGCCGAAACATTTCATACGCCTCGTCTGCACATTTGCACACGCGCGCACACCGAAACTTTATACACACGCATCTTACACACATCGATTCGAGCATTTGTAAATACTCACGATTCATACATGTACATGCACTCCATCATTTATTTTAAATAAACATTTTCTTTTAACGTACACCACGTCTGCTGTCTTGCTAAACCCTTTCACGAGCCCTGATCCCGACCGAGCGAATCCGAGCGAAACTCGCGAAAGAGCAACGTTACAGAGTATTACCGAATGTCAAAGAATTCATGCGACGAATTGTTTACTGTGCTAAAACCACATATAGAAAAACAAAATACACAATTTAGAAATTCAATAAGTGCAGAGGAAAGATTGACAATAACGCTCCAGTAAGTACAGAAAATAGACTTTATTATGCGAAGCGTGAACTAATGTATGGTACAAAAAGACCCAAATTCGATTTACAAATAGTTATTATCTTACAGTTTCCTTTTTCAACTTCTAACAAAAAATATTATTGATATCTTTTAAGTTTTATAATTGATGTAGAGACGTATCTAGATGAGCCGGTTCTAAAGTATTGTTTGATAGTGTAGGTTCATTCTGGGTGAAGGTAGACGTGTGAGATGGTGAAGTTACAGGGGTTGGGGTAAACGCAGTTGACGGTGTTGGAGATGGGGTAGACACAGTAGAAGATGGCGAAAACACAAATTGTTGTACGTGCATAAGCGGATAAAACGTGTAACGATTCGCCCCTCCTAATCGTTACCCGGCCGTCGATCCGCCGGAAGGCTGCCGCCTGGCGACCAACAGCCGGACAAGGTGCAGCCAGAGCTGCCAGATCATGGGAAATGGGAACCGCCAGCACTCGGCGCAGAATCTTACTAACACACAGATGTAGCGTGTACGTGTAGCCGAAGTCGTGTGGCTGTGGCGTCCAGCGGCGTTGATAAGCAAGCGGTCATGAAAACGCTAATCGCTCGCACGATCGCTCGTGTCCAACTTTATTCGCTTGCAATATCGCTTATATGCATTTCCACAATATATAATAGATATAATAGGATTATATCTATTATAATAGAATTGTTAAATTGTTTATCGGGCTCTCAATAATACGTACACGAGTTCGCACAATAAGAAAAGAGTTTTATTTATACCTTAACGAACAAAAGTAAAAGATACATTTCTTATCAAGTTAGGCACGTCGCGATTGCTCTCGCGGTCTCCGTGCTACTGCCCGCGCTCTCCAACGAGGTCTCCCCGCTTCAACACGCCCCCTCGTGCTCGTCTTATGTTTTACAAAGGGTGTCCGAGACATCCCGCTCTACCTTCCAGGACATCCTCCCCCCCTTTTTTGGAAAAAAACATACCAAATTTGTAATATTATTAATTGCTTATCATAAAATTATTTTAGATTAAACACTACCTCAAACAAATGAACAAAGTATCAAAATTATGCAAAAGAAACAAAAACAGTATTAATTAAATACATTCTTCTTAAAATTAATCTTTACACTAACACTTAAAACAATCCGGTCCTTTAATAGCTCGTGCACTTCGCGTGGTTACAATCTTTGAGTCGCAGTCTTTTTGTTCACAAATAAGTCGCTCGACACTATCACAATTATTTGTCTTATTGCTAATCTTTTTGGAACTCGCTCGCTTACATAAGTTTTTAGTAAAATCCTCTGACTCTTCTTGCGCAATTTCTAGCGGATAAATTCATTGTACGGGTCTCTTAAACAAACCATTTTTGGTTTTTAAAACGAATACTGTCTCTTGGCCGTCGCGGCCCGGAATTGCATTCACTACGCGTGCAAGCGGCCAATCTATGCGTTTGTGTGTATCGTCACCGATCAGAACGACGTCGCCGATTTTTATCTTTCGAGTTTCTTTCTTTTTTCCGTTTTTAATGATAATTTACTTAAATATTCGGTGCGAAATCTTTTCCAAAAATCTTCGAGAATCTTTTGCCTGTTTAAATTTATTTTCTAATTTTACCCGATACAGCATGTTGCAGTCTGGGACACCGTACTCCCAACTTTCTTGTATAAATATTGACGGTGACAGCGGTCTAAGATCCTTGAGATCTTCTGAAATATATGTCAGAGGACGAGGGTTGAATATTGCTTCCGCATCACACAAGATTGTGTTCAGGCTCTCGTATGAAAGACTTGCTTTTCCTAGTATTTTTCGCAAGTGTTTTCAAAATTCCTATGAGTCTCTCCCACCGACCACTCCACCACGGTACTGCTGACGGATTGAAATACCATTTGATCTGTGATGCCGAACTGTTTCGCGATCTTTTTCCAGTCTAATTTGTTCAGTGCATTTGCGGCGCCAGTAAAATTGGTTCCATTGTCGCTATATATATATTACGTGGGCGTCCGCGCCTAACTATAAATCTGCGTAGGCATTCTAGAAAACCCTGAGTGGATAGCGTTGATGCTAACTCGAAATGTACCGCTCGGTACACAGCACATGTAAGAATACAAATCCATCCCTTCTCCCCACCCCGCAAAATTAAAGATCCTGCGAAATCTACGCCAACAATTTCGAAAACTGTTGCGTCACGAACGCGATCGGGAGGTAAAGGAGGGGCTTTTCGCTTTCCATACGCTTCACTCTCTGTCTCTTGCAGATTACACATTTGGATATGACCGATTTTATTGTTCTTCGAAGAAATATAATCCAAAATCTTTCGCGTATGTAGTTCATAATTATCTGCCTTCCCGCATGGCCCATGGATTCATGAGTTTCTCTGATCATCATATAAATTATATTGTGATTACTGACTAAAAGAACGGGACATAAAAAGTTAAGATCGTCAATTCGATTAAAAATCTTAGTTTTTAGGACATACAAACCGTCTTCGTTTTTTATCGTCTTAAATGAAGATAATTTCTCTTTAGATGCGGTCGTAAACATCTGATTTTGCAAATATTTAAGTAACTTAGTTTCGGCCGCCTCTATTTCCGTGAAAGTCAATCGTAACTTCTCCCGTTCCTTTTCAGATGAATACGATATTTTAGATACTTCTCGCGCGTTTCAAGATTATCGCCTTTTAATCTTTTTCTTTAATCGACTTCTTTTTTGCGATTTATGAAAAATCTATGCATCCATAGAATCTTATTAGTTTATTATAAGACGAAAAGTAATCGCCGACATTGAATGTAGAAGTTTTAACAATATGTATTAAAGTCGATTTTTTAATTTCGCTTTTAATTTCTTCCTCAATCTTTACTATGGGCCAGTCTTCTTCTGATCTATAGAGCCACGGAGGACCTAACCACCACTCGAATTGCACTAGTTGCGTAGGACTACAGCCACGCGAAGGAAGATCAGCGGGATTTAAATCTCCGGGTACATATTTCCATTCGTCCTGTTCACTAATTGTAAGTGCGCGTATTTCTTTTATTCTATTCCAGACAAACGTTCCCCATTGCATGTCGCGTTTAATCCACGCCAATACGGTGGTAGAGTCGAACCAATACGTCGTCTTAGAGATCTTCCGCGTTAAAGATTTAGTTATTGAAGCTTCAATCCTGACGGCTATCGTGGCCGCCATCAACTCGAGACGCGGGATTGTAGCCCTTTCAGGCGCTATGCGCGATCTAGCACTCAAGAGTCTAACGTTTACCGCGTTCTTATACTTAATCCTCGCAAAAACAGCCGCGGCATAAGCCGAACCGCTCGCTAAACGTATGTAACGTCATGTCATCCTTGCCGAGTTTTCGCGGGATTTCAATCCGACTCAATGTAGGTATATCATTTAACCAGTTCGCGAATTTATTAGCCTGATTGTCCGTGACCTTCGCGTCCCAGTCTATTTTTTCCGTCCATAACTCTTTAAGCAACAACTTAGGTAGCAAAGACGTAGGGCATGTAAAGTCGATGGGGTCGAAAATCTTGTGCGCCACGGATAAGATCGTTCTCTTGGTTATAACGTCTGTATTGTTCAAATTCAACACGCTCGGATTAATCGATATAGTATCCTTTCTCTTATTCCATAAAATTCCCAAGACAAGGGTTGTTTCATTTTCTATCGAATCATGTGAGCTTTCTCAGCCGCGAAGTTCGAAGCCGCCTGTCCTCATAATCGTCGTGGCTTCTGACCTAAACGTTTTCAATTCCCCTTCCGAGTCTACGCTTGTGACGCAATTATCAACATAAAACGATTCCTTTAGTTTTTCTGCTATCCTTTTCTTTTCATCTGTTATTTAGAAATGTCTCTAAATGTAGTTCAATAATCGCTGCTAATAAGAAAAGACTACAAAAGCTAGACCGAAGACTACCCGACAATGACGCATAACTACTATTTCATCGTTTATAACCCAGAAAAAACGGAGATAATCGCGATCCATTTTGTTTACGACTATCTGTAAAAACGCTTTCTTTATATCAGATACTACCTCGATCTCTCTTTCTCGAGACCTATTCAGAAACGATGGTACCAATTCAATTAAATTGGGGCCCTTTTCGAGACACTAATTTAAAGACAGATACCCCTTTTTACAAGCCGAGGCGTCGAACACGGGTCTTATTTTCGTAGTGCTATTCGTTTTTACCACTGGGCGGGCGATGTGCTCGTAAGTAATGGCCTAAATTGTCGATCTCATCGTCCGGCACCCTTTCAATAACGCCTTCCGACAACCATTCCTTGAAAACACTATCATACGCCTCTAACAGATTTTTTATCGCAAGCTTGTCAAGGCCTTTCTTCTTCAATCTATTGCGTGCAATATCGTAATTGCTGGAAACAGGCACGTGATCTTCCGTCCACGGTAATCTGACTTCGTATCGACCGTCAGCGTTTAACCTAGCCGTTTTTATCAAAAACTCACGCGTTTGTACGTCTATTATCGCTTTCTCTGTTTTTTCGATCGAATCTGTAATACCGATAACGTCCAGACGCCACAAAATCGCATATATTGGCCTCCTGCACGAACATCGTCGTGATTATTACCGCTGAGTCAGATCTTTTGGATTCTTTCGGCAATTTTCTTAGCACTGTCCAGCCTAAAAGCGTTTCTAAGGCTGTTAAGGGGATCCAAAACTGACGGCCGAACTCCGACGGCCCGCTGTTTTACCGACCAAAAATTATTTCTTTTTTTACGTTAATCTTTTTATTGGTTGAATAGATTAATAAATGCTTTTCCACGATTAAAGTACACATGGCAACAAAGTGCCGAACGTCCGATTTTATGTTAATTTTATGTTAATAACACGTATTTATGTTATTTATGTAAAACACGTATGCACGAAAAATTTTAAACACACTATTCTCTTTTACTAAACTTCTAAACTCATTTCTAAAAGTTCACCGACATTCTTTCATGCAACTCCGAGTCGGGACTGGTCTCCTTTTGTACGTACAAACTGCAATCTTTTATATTAAACAATATTGTTTCGACCTGACGCGATTCAGCACTTTGTTGCTATGTGTATTTTAATCGTGGAAAAGCATTTATTATTATATTCAACCAATAAAAAGATTAACGTAAAAAAGAAAATAATTCTAGGTCGGTAAAACAGACGACTTTAGGATCCCCTTAATCCGTCCTTTAAATTATATTCATTACCGGTTATTAGTTTACCAGCTACGTCCGCACCTATAAGAATATCTATAGAACTGCTTTTATTTTCAATATCCGTCAGATAAATATTATTGGCTCGTAATTCGTTGGCCCATGTATCATTTTTAATGCTCGAAATTGGACTGCATATCGCATTCTGATTCATTTCCGAAAAATTGCACGTGTACAAACCTTCCAAATTTTTAACATGTATCTTAAATATATCATGCATCTCGCGTTTCGACTTAATTCCGCCAAACAGAGAATGTGAAACTTCTAATTTACCGAGAGAAATGTAGCCTAATTCTCGCGCGGTATCAGTACGTATATACGAACGTTGCGAGGCTGTGTCAATAATCGCTCTTACAATTTTTTCCCGCGTCTGAGAATACAATCTTACTCGAAGAGTTTGTAAACAAACATCATGTGTCTCACAGAACAAAGATAAGTTGTGATCGTCGAACGTTTTCCCGTTATTGTCCGGTTTATTTATAGGAACGTTCTCTTCACGAAATATGCCCGGGCACATTAATAGAACGTATCGTTTCGAACACCAATCGCACTTCGACTTAACTCTACATTTCTGTGAAACGTGTCCGCGTCTCAAACAATTAAAGCAACAGCCTTCCTTTTTAACAATTTCCTTTCGTTCGTCTAACGTTAACTTACGCGCGGATTCACAGATTAGACTATCGTGACTCTGCAACCGGTGACCGATTACAGCCCCGAACGAACGTCTGCGGAAGTGCGGACCGTGCAGGAAGGCGAGACAGAAAGTGCGCGCGAAAACAGCGCGCCGGACCATCAGCCAGGAGCGGTCGACGAGCGGACGGCGGTGGACGCCTAGACGACCGTGGGACGAGGAGCCGGGGACGAGTCGAGGCGAGGGCGAGTGTCTCGGGGATCCCGAGGCGAGGGCGAGTGTCTCGGGGATCCCGAGGCGAGGGCGAGTGTCTCGGGGATCCCGACGCGCGGGTGAACCGAGCGAGCGAGCCGAGCGAGCGAACGGCGCGGTACCGGGAAAGTCGAGGCGGTCGCGGGAGAGGCGCGCGCGATGGAAGTGTTTCCGGGCGCGCGTCGGAATTACCGAACGAGATCCTGACCGACGACGAACACGACGAACACCCGACGACACGTGCGGGGAGAACCGTCGGGAGTGGGAGACGCGCGAGAGGCGCGGGGCCTGGAACGCGGGGCGATCGCGGATCTAACGAGGGGCCCGAGCCACGTTCGTGGCAACGTTTATTTAATCGCCATCATTCTTATCATTACTTTTATTTTAGCCCGGAGCGCGGCGAACGACCGAGCGATACGAACGTTCGAGACGACGCGAGGCGCGAGGGCCTGTCAACTCGTCGACGGGGACGCGGGAGCGAGCGCGGACAGTGGCGATCGTATCCGCGAAACGGTCGACGAAATTTCTTTTATTCATTTCATTTCATTTCATGCTCACGCGGACGCGGGGAAGACTACGCGACGGCGGCGAGCGACCTGTCGCGATCACGCGACGAAACCAAACACGTCCATCACGCGCGATGCCCGGAAGGCGCGGATACGCGGCTACGGAATCGCGGGATCGACCGAATCACGCTCGGCGTGATTACCTTTCTAATTCTTAACCTTACAGACCTGAGCTCACGTTGCGAAGAGGCCGCGGGTTTGCGATTCACGATTTTGCTAATTATTTATTTTCTATATTATTTTATTTTGTTTTACGCAACCCGCGAGGAGATATTTTTGTTTAGCTTTTATTATTGCGCGAAGGACTATTTATTTTTGTATCGCGAGGTAATTGCCGATTATTATTTTATGTTAATTTCACGCGGCGGCGAACACGCTAATTTTAAGTTAACCGAAGAGGTAATAATTTATTTCTATGATTATTTATTGTACAAACGCGATTACAGCGATGCGAGCATTATTCCATATTTATCCCATGTATATAATCATTTTATTTATTCCTATAAATATAATTATTCGTTAGAGGAATGCATGTGGTGTGGAACGAATGCGAGAGAGCGTGCGAGCGAGCGCGAGAGGGAAAGAAGTCGGGAGCGCACGTGTGCCGCGAGACTGCCACCCGATTGGTGGGCGGACCGATGGAGGGGCGCGCACAGCGACCGAGCCGATAAAGGCGGCGGGCGAACGCGAGACGAGGCCTTTCGTTCGCGCGACACCGCAGAGACCAGAGATAACACGAGAAGCGAGTACGGGAATTTATATTCTTTGTCCGATCGTGAGAGTCAGGAACGCGATAGTACAACGCGACGGGATCGCGATACGCGAGAGTGTGCGAGTGATTGAGCGACTGAGATAAGCGATAACGCGACCAGATAATTGTGACGCGACTTCGCGAAACACGCGCGCGACGAGCAAGCGCGACATAGTGCGACATTTGTGATTCAATCCTATGAAGTGCAATAAATATATATATATATATTTTTTATATATATATTTTGCTATACAAAGCAAAAGTGTCAGTTACTTACCTGTGTCCGATTCCCAAATGCGAATCCCTGCGTGACTGTGAGCCCTTCCATTCGACCGTGTTGGATTTACCCGACGGCGGCGGCAGCGACGGAGATCCAGGAACATCCCGGGGACCTAGCGATAGAGAGGAGAGGACGATACGGGCGACACGAGAATCCTTGGCACTTGACGGGTTAAAGTGTCTGGCGACCGAGATTGGTGCGTACGCGTGCACGAGCGACAGAAACGGTAAGTCCTAGGCTTAGACTTAGGCTTGTAAGGCCGAATGTCCGGTCACAACTCAACTTACCAAATATACACTACGGCCTCTTTTGATCCTTCAACACGAAAAGCACGCTAGCACTCGCTGCTTCTTTTGGCGATTCTATTTTACCTTTCAGCTTCTTCGTTTTCTCCTGCTCCGTCGACAACCCGAAGCCTGTTAATGCCATGTCGATGCGTTCCTCGTTTTCTACTTCCAACTGCAGGAATTTAAGCTTTGCGAGTCGATCGGTGGTTTCACGCTGTCCGTCGGCCTCTATCGTTTCCCGTTCTCCGCTGCGTTGCCACGCTCGAAGGACCACTTCCGGAAGAGACGACTCAACAAGAAGATAGAGCATGGCGGCACATTTATCCGTCGTCACACCCAGCGTTTCTAATGCATGAATATAGCATTCGACTTTATCATATGTGGCGGCCTAAACGGCGCCACAAAGCACCTAAAGGCACGCAACCGGGAGAGCGAAGCTTTCCCGCAAGCGCTCTTACGGAGCGGCAGCGGTACCGGATCGCGCCGCTACGCGGCGCAGCGGCGGAATGTCTTTCCGCAGACAAAAGTCGCCGAGCGCGGCATATAAGACAGCGCGCTTCGGTCAACGGCATCAGTCGCGGTTCACCGCCTGGAGTGCTTAGCACCGAGCACGAACCGTTAACTTTTTTGGCAGTCATTTCGATTCGACGCGATCTCTCTCCTCACAGCCTTGCAGCCGTCGAGGAAAGAACGTCTCACCACACGACCACGGTCATTACCGTCGCCCACATCACCGGGCCCAGAGCGGCAAGCAGACACCGCGGAATCGCCGGTTCCGACCAGGACCGAACGCCACGTGCAGTGGAGCCTCCTGCCCTGGACACTGGCACGCCTAGAGCTACCTCCACCAAGGCGTACAAGGCCCCCAAGGAGTCTCTTGGCGACGTGGGACGTTCGTGTACGAAGGTACACCAGCCCGAGGGAAACCTGGGAGGTTCCTCATCTACTGTCGCCGCTACCACCATCGCCGACAGGAGCTGGTACCCGAGCTACGCAGACTGCACAACCTGCACGAGTACACCGTGGCACGCAGGTGTCTACATCCACACCGCAAGTAGACCAGGCCACGCAGTCGGATAGTGACTGGGAGCCGACCACCCGGATCTCAGCTACTCAAACCGAGGACGTAGCCGAGCCAGCAGTTCGAGAGGCTTCTCCGAGCTACACGCCACCCGGGACGCCACCAACATTGCGACGGGCGCGTTCAGCACCAGCCAAGCCGCCAGGGCACTCCCGACCATCTAGGAGCCGCTGGGGACCGGCCCAGTTCACCCGGGCCGAACCGGTGATAGCCTATCGCGAGCGGAGGAGACCTTAACAGCCCTTTTCAGGGCTAAAACACAAACAGTCCTTTTCAGGGCTAAACTAAAACGGCCCTTTTCAGGGCCACCAAAAAATATATATCCAGAACATCCGAGGCACGCTTGGAAACGCAAGTCAACCCGGAGAACAAACACTGTATATAAATCTGTACATAAAATAAACAACTACAAACCATAAAAATTAAGCCTCATTCGTCACGGGTCATACCTATCCTCTGCGTATATAAACTAAGCCGCTACATCATATATGCTCGCGAGAGACGATTTCTTGTTTCCCCTCACGGCGTTTTGCAACACGAGACTAAGCAATTCGCGAACGTAGAATTCCACAATAACATCGTCTCATCCAAAACGATTCTTCAAGCTCGTAATCACCTTTTCGTAATTTTCTCCTGTAGGCGAAAAACTTTTCACGAGTTTGTTCGCGCACGAGTTCGGCATAGTAACTTGTTGCAGGTACTGCATTTTGTCTTCGTTGCTGATCAATAAGTCGTCATTTATTTTCTTAAATTGACTCCAAAAGGGAAGCCAGTCTTTAATATTACCACTAACTTTCGGTAATTCTAACTTAGGAAACTTTGAGATTTTTATAGCGTACGTTGAAACCGTTCTCATCGCATTTTCCGGCTTCGATGACGTCACCTTCGTTATTTTCATCTTCGCCGTTAGATATTGTGTCTTATACGAGTCGTCCAATTCCAATTCTTTGTTGATATCTGCCTCGTCCATATCCGATTGGAAAAGCACCTGATTATATGCGGAATGCACTGTATCTAATTCCGTCATCTTTGTTTCCAAGAACTGAAATGCCACTATCTTCTCTTCTCTTGACATTCGCTCTCCACTTTCGTTGTAAAAACATTGAATGCCTCCGTGAAGGCCGTACGGAGAACCTTCCTCTGCTTCTTGATGGCATCCATCTTTGTCGTATATCTATACCGTGCGTCTGACGATCCCCGGTATCACAGTCGCACGACGTCGAAACAAGGTAAAATTATATTCCCGATTTTTAGAGGTCCTGTCACGGTCGCCACAATGTTAAATTGTTTATCGGGCTCTCAATAATACGTACACGAGTTCGCACAATAAGGAAAGAGTTTTATTTATACCTTAACGAACAAAAGTAAAAGATACATTTCTTATCAGGTTAGGCACGTCGCGATTGCTCTCGCGGTCTCCGTGCTACTGCCCGCGCCCTCCAACGAGGTTTCCCCTCTCCAAACACGTCCGCTCGCGCTCGTCTTATGTTTTGACACAAAGGGTGTCCAAGACATCCTACCTTCCAGGACAAGAATAAATAAAAATAAAATAGGTATAAGAGAATAATTGTAATAGAATAATTTTTATTCTTCCATATAAGAGAAATAATTTAATAATAATAAATAATAATAAATATAATATAAATATAAAACATAAATAATAAAAAAATATAAAATAAAAATGTAAAATAAATATAATATAAATATGAAATATAAATAATAAATATAAGAAATTAAGAATACTTATTAACAATTCTATTTTTAAATAAAAAACGGGAATTACAACTTTTGAGGCATATTGAAATGTTGGTTTTGTCATTCTTACAGGCAATGTCTTTAGAAAAAATATTTATTAACACACTATTAATCAATGGAAAAATTATAATATCATTACATCTCTTTTTTATCGCCGTGTAAATACTATATTAAATTGCTTTTCTGATTAGATAGTGATTTTCTATATGAATTTTCTGCTGTCATAAGAGCCAGATGCTCACATGTCACTGCCATAGTGCGAGCAGTTTTGTTATGAGCTCTTAAAGCGTATTTCATTACACAAATTGAATTTAATGTCTCAATGGACATATTTTTTTTTCTCGTTTTCGCATGTGGAATTATAGAAAATACACGTTTAATTTCAGCGTTGGAATAAGGGAGAGTTCTTACAACGCTTAAAAGCGATCGTAAATTTAAAAAACAAATTTTATTGTCTATAGAATATAATCCGATTTGTATCCACATATCATCGAAGGATAATTTCGACCAGTCGACTTTTGTAGGTAGATCGACTTCATATAAAGATTACCATTTATTCCGCATTTCATTTGCATCAACTAATTTTCCTAATCTGTGATTAATCTGCAGTACTTTAAGAATCGTGGACTCTCGATCACACTGAAACAATGCAATTTTGTTATCTAAAACAGCAACACAATGCAAAAAGTTATCGTCGATTGGAAGACGGTCGCAAATTTGTTCACTTGCTTTTACACAAAATTGCAAGCAATTTTCTCGAATAAGATCGACATCTATTTTAGAAAAAATTTTCTAGATCTGGATGTTAAAATCTCTTATTTTAGTCTCAATAAAATGCGTAATTATATTAAAGCACATAAAGATATGAAGCCAAAAATTACCCACAGCAACGTAGTATATAAAATAAATTGCAATAACTGCGATGCATCATATGTACCACACAGACACTTATATTACAGTAATTGATAAACTTTCGAAACTTTTAAAAACGCGCTTATTTGACAATATGTTTGACAATATATTTACGTTTTCATGGCCCATATTTTGACTTCTCACATTGTCACTTTGGAAAGATACGTTATTGTCTCGTGACATGTCAACGAGACCAGTTCGTTAACGCATATCAAATTTATAGTTACGTATCTTATAATCGAGTGTATCAAGCGTGGGCTCTTCGCGACATCACCAATATCGACTCAGTGCATTTTATGTAAGCAACACTACTCTTATGTTCTATCTCCGTGTGTACCTCTCTCGTCAATTATGACCACATGTTATCTTTCCTTTTTAATTACAGATATCTTTAAGCAAAAGTTTCTGACATGTCTTTATACTCCATCTTACTTTCTGGTTCAACTGGGGAGAATAAACATCTTGGAGATGCAAGGCTGCATAGAAGCTTTTAGATTATATACATTTATGTCGAAATTGACGTGAGAGATAATTGTTCATATTTATATCGAAATTTTTGCCTTTGACTTTCACTCTGTATATTTATTATCCGTTGACGCTACTGCGAACGTAACCATATATTATTTACCAGCTTTTTCAATATCTATATATTTTTTTCTATTTTCGGTTGACATGCTTTATCGTTTAATTTTTAATTATATAGGACCGTAAGTGGTTGAATTTTTTTTTAATAGTTGTTTCTTGATTTTTTATTTCTTATTTATTGTATATTGTAAAGCTTTTATATCTCGTTTTATTTTTTCTTTTACATTTTAAAAACCTTTTATTCTAAAATTTCCCATTTAAAAATAAGTGATCAAAAACCCGCTGCTAAGAAACTGAAGTTGGGTAGACGGAAACGATTCCAATATCAACGGTTCGATGATAATCCTTCGTGGAGAATCTGGGTGAAAGATATTCCTGATGATCCTTACAAATTTTTCTGTTTGGCCTGTCAAACGTCATTAGTTTGTGGCCTTTCAGAAATAAAAAAAACATTCATTAAGCACGTATAATTTAAATAATATGAAAAAAATAAATCCAGAGTTTGGAAGTGATTTGGAATTGACAACTTTCTCTGTTAAAGAAATCAATCCAGGACAATCTGAAACTCAACACGTTTGAGGAGAGAATTTCGATTTTAACGAACGAGTTAAAGTTGCAGAAATAAAATTAGCGACCTTCTTTGTTGAGAAGAATTTGCCATTTTGCCATTTTCAATATCATCCGACTTACTTAATCTCATGAAAGATATTGCGAAAGAACCTAATATTTTACAGGCAATGTCTTTGGGAAGAACAGAATTAAAACACATTGTTAATAATGTTGTGTACCGTCAAGAAATATATCGAATTAGTGAAGTATTGAGAGAAAATAAATTCTCAATTTACGAAGATAAAACATCTGATATAACAAACGATAAATGGCTCTCATTAATGGTCCGTTATTTTGAACCAAAAACGTTATATGTCAGATGTGAATTATTACAAATGATTCACTTGAATGCGACGGATTGTTCTGCCAATAAGATCTTTCAATCTTTTGAAAACGAACTATTAAAAAAGAATATTTCTCTTCGATTGATCATTGGTCTTAGTTGCGATAATGCCTCTGCAATGATAGGTAAAACTTCCTCTTTTAAAACAAAATTGATGGAAAAGAGTCCGAATCTTGTAACACTTCCATGTGTGTGCCACTTTTCAGCATTAGCAGCAAGAGAGGTTTGCGAAATAATTTCTCAAGATTGTGAGCATTTCATTAAAGGCATTTCCACATTTATTAACAGTAGTCCAAAAAGAACAGCAATTTTCCTAGATTTCCAGATGTGCTTCGAAGATTAACCTTTGAGCATTTTGAAGTATGCAGAAACATGTTGGCTAACGCGTCACAAGTGCGTTCAGAGAATTTTAGAAATGTGGGACACATTAGGCAAATTTTTGATGGAACATGCATCTGAAAACGTTCGTTCTGCAGATAACTTGCTATCCATTTTTCAAAATCCTTCGACGAAAGCTTGTCTCTTCTTTCTTGAATATGCACTTGATATGTTTAACAAATATAATCCAAAATTTCAAACAAGCAAATCTATTATTCATGAGTTACAGCTTTCGTCAATAGAATTGCTACTTTGGTTCGTTAGAAAATTTATGAAGCCTGTTTTATTAAAACCCGAAGTGTTTGGTCATATTGTTAGAACCGTGAACTTCTCTGATTGTGTCAATCATCTTCCTTTAGAGAAAACTGATTTTGGTTTTGAATGCAAAGAATATCTGCAAGAGCAAATAAATCAGAAAATTTTGTCTAAAATATATGTCGATCTTATTCGAGAAAATTGCTTGCAATTTTACGTAAAAGCAAGTGAACAAATTCGTGACCGTCTTCCAATCGACGATAACTTTTTGCATTGTGTTACTGTTTTTGATAACAAAACTGCATTGTTTGAGTGTGATCGAGAGTCCACGGTCCTTAAAGTACTGTAGGTTAACCATAGATTAGGAAAATTAGTCGATGCAAATGAAATGCGAAGTGAATAGAAATCATTATATGAAGTCGATCTACCAACAAAAGTCGACTGGTCGAAATTATCCTTCGATGATATGTGGTGTGACGTTGCCGTCCCGCGCGCGCGTCCGCCGAGTTCCTCCCTAATCGCGAAGCGCGGATCGAAGGGCCGCAGCAGGCGAAAACTAGCGAGAACCGTGCCGCAGCCTCCAGAGAGGCGTCTGTTATCGTTGATTTCTTTCGAGCGTTATAGATTTTTATTTTTTTTTTTTGGTACGAGCGAATGAGTGCGGAGTTACGGAGACGCAATTGGTGGGCAGAGGAGAAAATAGAGCACGGCTATCGGCCAAGAGTCATGGGAGATCATGGGAGGATATCGAGCACGGATCGAGAACGGAAAACACGGAGCGAGCCGGGAGGAAAACCCGAGACAAGACCCGTGGCATCCGGCCTGAGGGAAATCAGCTGTGGAAATTTTGCGTCGGCCCTGTCCAACGGGCCTTAGCAAAATAATAATCGCAATACCGCGGGTACCCGCGCCCCCCGGCCTTGAGCGGGCCGCTTACCGGCGTTGTCGCGGGCCGCTTACCGGCGTTGTCGCGTGCCGCCGCGTGATTGGCCGCGATAACACGCACCCCGCGTGCGCAGCCTTGGGAAGGCCCCGAGCCATCGATCCTGGATCGCGAGGATCCGGGAAGGAGCCTGTTGCGAGCCGCGATATCGGGAGGACCTCGGACCGCCGCTGCCGTGTTACTTTTGTGACCGAATATTCGAGGAGGACGAGCCGCTGCCGACCTTCCGTGACCGAGAGGACCGAGGTGCCGATGAGGTTGCCCTCCATACTACGCCACGTGCGATCGCGCCCGGGATTGCGTCATTCTGTTGTCGTCGCCGCAATTTTTGTGATTCTTGGTGGGCGGGCTAAGCCCGATAATTAGCGAAAAGTTAGCGGCGCGGCCACGACAAGTGATTTTGGTCTCCGGAGCCTTTAGAGCACAGGCCTCGTGCATGATATTTATTTGAGATTTATTTGTGAGATATCGCGATCGCGTTACTGTCGTCTCTCTGGAGATTCGCGTCGCGAATATTTCGTTGCATGTAGATTATGCGTCGTTGTAGCGTGTCAAATGTGTGTTGTGCGATTGAGAGAGGGTGATTGTGCGTTGCGTGAGAGAGGCAAATACTTACGTTGTCGAATCCAATGCGTGAGTGTGAATGAGAAAATTGCGTCGCGTTTCATAGCCGCCTTTGTCGGCGGGTCGACTTCGAGATTGTTCGCGTCTGTATTGAAAACCTCAAAACGGTCGGCGAGGCCGAACGACTGTAGATCGTCGTTGTAATTTGACGTCGGGAAATGTCCGACGTATGATTTTTCGTCGTTATAAGAATTTCGGACGTCGAATCGAACACCCAATCTCGTAAGCGTATCGCTACCGCCGAACGCGGCGAGCGTGGATTATTACGTGTCGTTATTATAATTTTTCCGTCGTCTTGCGAATCTAACTATTGTCGATGATTGTTTAAATTTGATTTACGAATTCCCTTTTTTGTCGGGTTTAACGTCTTGCCATATTACTCAGTCTATTTGACGATTTTTGGATCCGATATTGTCGCTTACTTTATACGCTGTTTCTTTATTATTAGTAATTTTCTTTCTCTCACCGATTTATTCGCAACCTTACTCGTTTCTTATCATTCCAAAATCGTTTATTCAAAATTATTTCTGCTTCTGTTTTCTTCTTAATATTATTACTTTCAATCAAATCGCATTATTTTCATCTATTATCATTCTCCACGTTAATTGAATTGTATCATTTTCATGCTGTACGCTTGTTATCTTTAACTGAACATTATTCTATTCATCTTTTATCATAACCATCTTTAATTGAGGCAACTCATTATATTATCGTAATAAACCCGCTTTTATTTATGCTATTTATTTACTTTTTTTATTTTTGTTCGTTGCCGTCTGTACGTTCGTCCGTCTTTATCGTCATCCGTATCTGTCGCCTCTTGCAAAGTTTCGCGTTCCGTCAACCATCACCCTGCCCCTCTGCCGTTAAGGCCGTATCACACTAGCGATTGCTGTTGGCGGTCGCTGTCGCAGTTGCGGTTGGCGCCACTGTTCGTGCAATCACACTAGCTGTTGTTTGGCGGTTCGCTCGCTGTTGCCAGCTGTTGCTGATGACGCTCAGGCCTGAAAGACTGTTTTTCGTGATGTTAACACGAAAGAAGCGAAATTTCACCCAAGACGACAATCTTTTCACTCAGAATGAGTAAAAAATTGAGGTGGTACCAGTATTACGTCGAAAGAGAGCGGCGAAATCTACGTATAGCAGCATTATTCGGAATCATTGCCCAGAACTATATTGAAGGAACTTCAGACCGAGAAATTTGGGTGAGGCCTTGGGTGGCTCGGAGGAAAGATCATGGTTTTAATCACAATCTCTTTTTGGAGCTGTCTCTAGAAGACCCATACAAATTTCGCAGGTAGTTTTTAATATATAATGATGGTATTTACTTTTTGAAATGACTGCTTTTTACATCTGAACTCAAGTAATTTTATTTTGCTTTTATGTCCAAATGTCTTCGAATGGACACAAATACATTCGAATTCCTGCTTCAAAAGGTTACTCCTCTAATTCAGAGACAAAATACACACTTGCGAGAATGTATTTCACCTGCTGAAAGGTTGTCAGTCACATTACGACATTTAGCTACAGGTAATGTGTATTTTCATCGCAAGAATATACCAAAACCAAGTGATCAATTATGAAATTGAGTTTTAATTTCAGGTGAGACACAAGAGTCTTTATCGTTCACCTTCCGTCTGGGGCAAAGTACCATTTCTGGTATTATCAAAGACACCTGTTCTACTCTGATCAAAGTCCTACAGGCGGATTATTTGAAGTTTCCAAGTAGCGAAGAAGAATGGAGGGTTGTAGCTACTGATTTTGGAGAAAAATGGAATTTTTTTAATTGCATCGGAGCCTTTGATGGCAAGCATGTTCTGATTGATCCACCTGTAAAATCTGGCTCACTTTATTACAACTATAAGGATAATTACAGTATTGTGCTACTGGCATTGGTGGACGCCCAGCTACGTTTTATTTACGTGGATGTAGGCACTAATGGCCGGATTAGTGACTGTGGCATTTGGAACAAGTCCACTCTAAAAGCTCACATTGACAGCAATTCATTGAAAATTCCTCCTGCAGCACCTGTGCCTGGCACAGAAACTGAGTTTCCCTTTGTCATTGTGGGTGATGAAGGATTTCCACTATCTATGAATATACTTATACCTTACCCTGGATCTTCATGCACTGGACGCATTGACAGGAGAATTTTTAACTATAGGTAAGCCTAGTTTTTATGCGATTTATTATGGAAACAGTAGTAAAATATATAGTAATTAATAGACATGTTCCTTCTAGGCTTTCAAGAGCTCGCGGATGCTCCGAAAACACTTTTGGAGTTATGGGAGCCCGTTTCCAGATATTTCGCAGTCCAATGAGGTACGATCCCCACTGTGCAAAGGAGATCGTTCTTGCATGCTGTTGCTTACACAATATGCTGCGATCTCAAATCGTCGGGCGAGCAATGTACACCCCGCCTAACTTCCTTGATGAAAAGGATGTATTTGGAGACGGGATGAGGCTTGGAGATTGGCGCAACGAGCCAGTACAAGGCATTATGAATTTTGTTCATCAGGGGGGGGAACAGACATGCCAATCCTGCCCTGCGACTGAGAAACATGTGGTCTGCATATTTTAATACAGTGGGAGCTGTACCATGGCAGAGGAAAATGGTTCAAGATCGTGGTTGAAAATAACTGTTCTACGCAGAGTGCAACTGATTTGCACTGGTTTATGCATGAAGATCCCATTTTTGATGGCATAAATTTAGACATTGATTTGTGAAAACTTGAATACTTGTAATATTACTATTTATATAGATCTGTATAGATAAAGTGACGATGTAAAGGTATGTGATGGTTATTTATTGAAGCAAATAAAAGAAGTTCTGTAATAAACATTTTTTTATTACAATATACTAACTTCAAATGTGAGAATAACATAATTAAAATCAGTTAGGAAATAAGTACCGTATTCTTCTACAACTAAAACTAGTAATACACAAAATGCGTAGATCGCAGAGCCATTCTTAAAAAATAAATCATTCTTAAAAAAAAATTAAAATCAGTAATGCTGCCATTTACAATCGACAAGTAACAAGTTTGTAAATGCTCTTTTCTTAACATTATATAAATCTACATAACAAAGATATTAGTCACATTAAATCAGGTATATTCTTTGGCAATGTTTTTCGTCATGACTCAACTAAAATAAAAATACTAGGCCTAATCAGAAAAGACAATTTCAAGAATATAACACTATACCTTTCTAGAAAAACTATACTGAGAAAAACTTCTAAGGAAAAATAAAATTGAGTGAAATTAATTTGGCAACCTTCTTGCCACATGCATTCAAGGTTTGGAAAAAAAAATTAATATTAATAATTTAAAATATTAATAATAATAAAAATTAATAATTTAAAATTCAGTAAGAATCATCAAAATCTTATTTTCACATTGTTTTCTTTTATCTTTTTCCAAACCTCGAAGGCGAGTTGCAACGAGGTTGCCAAAGATGTCCGCATCATCTTCTTGTGAAAGAGGAGGCAGTGGTTGACTGGCTTTTTGCATTAGATTTATTGCCTCCTCCATGATTGCAGTTGACCTATTACGTTTGGTTCCCCTGTTTTCATACAAATTGTTGCAAGGGACAGATGCTGTACGAGGAGGGACAGTCACAGGTGAAGTTACAAGCCGAAAACTGTTGGCACTTGACGCACTTGGAAAACTTATCAGGGATGAAGATGTAGAAGAATTGGTAACTGGAGAAATTGGCATAGGACAAGATGCTGATACAACACTTGTAGTAGTACCCTCACTCATTGGTTGCAGATTATTATCCGGATTGTCATCATCAGGGATCATCGAAAACGCCTGGAAGTAGAAGATGAAGATTACATTTATATGTTTAAATTGTTTACTAAATTACTAACTTTCAAAATAGTTACCATGACTCACATGTAGGTTTTCATCATAGTAGATAGGTAGCACCGACTCTGTACTCTGGTACAGAGCCTGCTGACTCTGGACTACTGGTAGGTTCGACGAGGATTCGGCCTGAACACAGGCTTTTTCAAGGAAGAGAAGCTTCTTGTACAAGTGCCACTTGGGCACATAAATGCCGTCCGCGTCCGCCCCACTGCACTTGTTTTTGGATTCCCTGACCTTCTTATGGTTAATCAGAAAAGTCTGTTTAATATTTTTCCATCTATCTGCGACAGAATCACCTGCAAACGCACAACCACAATTTAGAAATTTTAATACAAAGCAGAGTTCATGATAATGCAAAGCTCCAAATGTGTCGGTTTTTACTTATAAATGGACAGAAATGCTGCATTGCAAGTGCATTACTACAATATTATTTAGTGTGAATAGTAATCATAACCTGACATAACCTGAAAATAAACTTACTGGTGAAGTTGGGCCCCAAGGCCTTCGCGACTTGGTCCCAGGCATTACTTTTCAAGTCGTTTCTTCTGTAAATGTCTATTGTGCAGTCCCAGAGCATTAGGCGCCGCTCTACTTCCTCAACAAGGCAGAAATCCAACTCGTTCGTAAATAAATTCTTCTTCGGCGCCATCGTGATCGTTTGATGTTCGCGCCACTGGCTGCGTACTGTACACTGATTGGCTGCTGTCGCTGTCACTGTCGCGAAAAATAGAACTCAGTCTAAACGGCAACAGCGAACAGCAACCGCGAGCTGCTGTGCTCTGATTGGTCGACGCACGACAACAGCGACCGCGACCGCCAACAGCAATCGCTAGTGTGATACGGCCTTTAGGCGAGCTAGCCAGCCCGTGGCGATTACTGGTAATTAGCGTTCGCGCCGTTTCGTGCAATATCGCGAATTGACGCGTAAAAGATCGCGTCTGGCGCCCAATTTTCGGATTCGCGGAACTCCCGTCAACCCGTTCCTTCTCGGCGCACTTCCCTTATCATTAACCTTTCGCCCTTTTTGTCGGCGACTTCCCCGCACGGCTCTCGCGTTCAACGAGCGAACTCCCCGTCGTTGGCGCATAGAGAAAGATCCGCACGACGGCGAGAGCAGGACGGCAATTAAGCCCGTTCGCAACGGGAAGAAAAGTCGTTGCAGTGGATACAAATCGGATTATATTCTATAGACAATAAAATTCGTTTTCCAAATTTACGATCGCTTTTAAGCGTTGTAAGAGCTCTTCCTCATTCCAACGCTGAAAAGCTGTACGCGTATTTTCTATAATTCCAGATGCGTAAACGAGAAAAAGAAATAATATGTCCATTGAGACATTAAATTCAATTTGTGTAATAAAATACGCTTTAAGAGCTCATAACAAAATTGCTCGCATTATGGCAGTAACACGTGAGCATCTGGCACTTATGATGGCAGAAAATGTATATAGAAAATCATTAAGTAATCAGCAAAGCAATTTAACGTTACATTCACACGACGATGAAGAAGAGATATGATGATATGTAATATTACGTAATATTATTTTATGTAATATTATTTTATATTTATATTTATATTTATATTTTTTATATTTATTTATTTATTTATATTTTATATGTGACATTTATATTATATTTATTTTTTATATTTGTTTATTTTTTATATTTTACATTTATATTAAATTTATTTTTTATATTTATTTATTTTTTCTATTTGACATTTATATTATATTTATTTTTTATATTTATTTTGGTAAATATACAGATTAACATACCCATCTCCATTGATCTTGACTTTGACATATGTTGTCAAGGTCACTGTCCTGAGTAACATTCAAGAGGTTTTAGCCGTCGCTCGTTGTTTATTAATAAGTTATGCAATTTTCAGACACCATGTACGTTTTATAAAATGAATCTCTATCAGATTTATTCATTTATGTGTGGTAAGTCGAAGGCGTGGGCGGGGCCCCTCCCCCTACACCCCCATCCCGAAAAAACTAACCTAACCTTGAAGCCGGAGGCTCCACCGGCCGAACCAGCGGCGGAATCAACGGCGGTGGTCAGCAGCGGCCAGAAGCAGCGTGAGGCGTCAACCGGAAGCCCGGTGCCGGGGACATCCGACATCAAAAGAGACGACCGGGGCAAGGTCGAAAAACCGAGGAGATATCGTGCGATCAGCAGGAAAGTGGGAACCCGGAAGGAGAGGTCCTTTCTAAAAACTTGCTGGAGGCGGTCGACGATTCGGACTCGTCGGGCGGTGAAGGGACGCTCACCCGCGTTACATGTAAATATTAGTTTTAAGATTAGATTTAGTTTGGCTCATAAAGAGCATAAAAGTGTAGATGGTTATAGATGTAATTATCTACACTCTGACATAGTAACTACACTTTTATACGTTTTCACAAGGCAGGGTCCTTAAGGTTTCGAGGCGCGGTATGAAACGCGCGATATTCGTTAGTTTTTCTTTGACCGTTAATAGTTTAGGGCTATTAAGTATTCTTATGGTCATGACCCCGAGAGTAAGTCGGGAGAGTTTTGTTTGTTGTCGGTTTTATGTGACACGGCGAGGAAATACAGTATGAACGGTCCCGCGTTTCTTAATTTCGATACACATGTTAATGCGTAGTAGAAGGTGTTATCGCGTACGTGTCGGTACATGTCATCTGTGATAATATCTGTAAGAGGAGAATATATAGAAATATATTTTGTTTTTAACAATTTTATATATATATATTGTGACGTTGCCGTCCCGACGCGCGTCCACACAAAATCGCGGGGCAGGGGCCGAGCGGCCACGCCACGCGAAAGATACGAGAGCCGAACCGTTACCCGGAGAGACATATCGCGAGCGATAATAATTTCAATTATTAATTCCGTACTTTATTTTTATTTTCTTTATATATCACGCACGGAGCCTTGTCGAACTGAGTCGACGAGACAAAAGAAAAAAAAACGAGCAAACATTGAGCGTGATAAATATTTGGCGGAGCGAGGGATCCTACCCGGCGAAGGACGGAACTGTTATCGAGGAAAGAAAACACGAATTTTCGAGATAATCCAGGGCCGTAAGCATCCCTGCCAGGAGAACACCCTACATCGCAAATATGGGAAACGACATAAGGCGGCCCGGAGACACAACGGATCACCCGGCGCGCTGCCCACGTAACACTCGGATACGGAGGGAGGGTACCTCCGAAATTACCGTTGTCGCGAAATAAAACAATAATGGTTTTACTAATTAATAAGGGAACTGTCACCCTCAACACGGCCGCGCGTGAGGCGGAAGGCGGCGATAAGCCACGCGACGCCGTAATTGGCCAAGCGTCTGCGCAGCCCCTCCGCGCAGGATTAGTCCCTGCTATCGAACAGGCGATCGACCGCGATCACTCTCGTATCGTCCTGCGTATCGTCCTCGTGTCAGCGTGCCCGCTCCGCTTGCCAGCTTATTGAGACTTGAAGAAGTCCAGGGTCCTAAAAAGATCAGTCTGTCTATCGGTGAGGCTACCCGTGTCGTGAGTAATTGAAGTAGTAACCATTTCGTGTCCGAGCCTCGATCGCTCTGGCGCCGTCGCGGGATTTGTGATTTTTGGCGTTTGTGAGGGTTAAGCCCATTGATTTCGTGATTCTTAGAGTATTTTAGCGATTGGCGCTAAGCGACGACAGCTTTCGAGACCGTCGGTTCATACGATTTATCGCGATGTACTGTCTCTCCGGACTTCGGTTCTTTTGTTATTGCGTCATGCGGATGCGTGCTGTCGCGTACGTGTTCAATCGGATCGTTCGCGTTGTTCGTATTTCCTTGTAGTAATTATAATCGTCGTGTCAGTAAATCATTCGGGATAATTGTATCGGCGACATGGATATGCCGGAACTTAGAGTCGGCGAGAATATGGTGACGTGCGTTACTTCGATGCCGAGAGCGTGCGCAGCACGTGATCGGCGAGCGTGAGAACGAGAGAGAGAGAGAGAAGGCGAGCTGACGCGCAGGAAAGAGAGAGAGCCCGCGATGCTAGAATAGACACGCTACGTGTAAAATCCGCATTGTCGAATCTTTAATTTAAACAGTCGTCGTGGCGAGCTCCTTTTGTCAATCTAACTCGGCAAATTAATTATCGAAGCATTTCGAGTCGACAATACGCTCTCGCCATTAACCACGATACACGTGATTCAAAGTTGCTCTCTCTGGTTCTCTTCGACCGAACAATCGAACGACGGTTGACCGCGCTTATTGTGAATTTCCGATACGAATTCCGTTAACATTGTTTGCGAAGTTCGATCCGTTTGATTATAGTAATTGCGTCGCCTTATTTCGAGCTTGTCGCGTTACTTTTGCTGCCCGTGCGCTTTCTAAGTAAAGTATACCCGATATTGTTGCATTATTACTTTGTCTTTGCGCGATCATGTCTGTTTTCTGTTTTTTTTTTTTTATATTCTTCGTGTAACGGCGTAATCATATTTACTCTTTCTGTTCTATTATTTCGGGTAAATCCGTAGGTATCGCGAGACCTCCAATCTCGATTGCCTAGTCTCTCATACGGCGTTAGTATGAAATGGTTGACTGTCGTATCTTCGCGTTCCTGACGGAATATATTATTATTACTTTCACTCGTACTATCGATACCCGGAAAAGTACAAAGTACTTTCTGATTTCGCTTATATTCTTTTTCATGGCATACAATCTGTAAGCTAATCTATTCTTTACTCAGCTTATTATATTTCTCGTTTGTTAGTCTTACTTTGTTAAATAAATTAATGTTACTTTCTTACTTTTATTTCCGCGTCATTGGTCTGAATTACTTTCTATCTTTCGTCCAATCTATCCGACTCCTCTATACTTGATATCGCGAGCCTCTTCTGCATTTATTCTTTCGCGGCAACTCCACCTTGCCCCTCTACCGTTAGGTGAGCTAGTCCGCCCGCGGCGGAACTATCGGCCAAGATTTGGGAAAACTTAGCGTATCGCGAATTGACGCGTGAAGGACCGCGTCTGGCGCCCAGAACTTTCGTTCCGACGGCCAATGTTCTGCTGCGGCACGCGCGGAACGACCGTCATCCGAGTTCCCGACCGCGTGAAATACAACCTATTACACGACCTCTTTTTTTGGAGACGATCGCTCTCGATAGTCGCTCCGCTATTGGGAGAGTATCTTATTGGATAAAAAGAAATCGTCACAATATAAACAAGTGTGTGACTAATTGGAATCCTGATTATCGCAATTATACTTACCTGGTGTGCTTTCCGACGTGTCCTGACGATTATCCGGCAGCGATCCAGCTGCAACGACAATCTGAAACAACGAGGAAAACGTTAATTGGTGAGAAATCGAGTGAAAAACGCGTAAAACGGGGAATAGTAACGAGTAATGGTTATTGCGTCAGCCGCTACGACGCAACGGCTAAGCGAACAAAGGAAAGGGTGCGTGGCCTGTGTGACCGTTGGCGGCCATCTTGGTGGCGTGATCGCAAGACAATAGCAAGGGGCGTGTCTCCATCGAGAGACAAAGAGACCGGATTGAACAAAGGACCACAGCCGAACAAAGAGGACAAAGGCAAAACATCGAACAAAGGAACGGCGTGAAACAAAGGAACCGAAGCCGAACAAAGGGGAGCCGTAAGACAAAGAACGAGCTTCCGACAGAGCGGGACAATAGATCCGGCGTTCGAACAAAGGACAACAAAGGACCGAGAGGCCCGGACAAAGAAAACCTTCGTTACGGTTAAACGAACTGTAGACTGTATATTCAGGTAGGAGAACCTAACCGAAACTATCCTAAGCAAACTCTCGTATCGGGTCTGTCCGGTTACAACCTAATCCATTTCTAGAGGTGAAAAAATAAAAAAATACTTCAGTCCGAAACGAGGTCTATGTTTCTACAATTCCATATAGATTTGCAACTTTCCACACGAAGCAAGGTCTACCCCCATCATCCATCCCCTGCTTTCAGTGCGAGACGAGGTTTATGTTTTTACAATTCCACATGGGTTTGCAACTTTCCACGCGAAGTAAGGTCCACCCCCATCATCCCCTGCTTTCAATGCGAAACGAGGTCTATGTTTCTACAATTCTGCATAGGTTTGCAACTTTATGTCAAGGTCAAGGTGGTTCTGTGGTGCTCCTCTAAAAGTAAACAATTACCAAAATACATTTTATAAAACGTTCATGGTGTCTGAAAATTACATATAATTCATGGAAATTCTTTTCTTAAATAATTTTTTAATAAACAACAAGCGACACTTAAAACTTTTGCAGGATACGCAAGATAGTGACCTTGACAATATATGTAAATGTCATTGACTTTATATTTTGTTTTGTAAATAATTCAAATTGTTGCTATATCTTGGAAAGTATTGATCCTAAAATCTTTTTATTATTTTTCCCGCGTTCCTCGTCAAAAATGCCTCCACAACTCACAGTCAAAACGTGGCGCCAAAGTTATGGGAATCGTGCCCAGGACTCCTCCGATTATGACGCAAAAGAGCGCAAGATACGACGTCCGGCTGTGCCGGAAATTGACAACGACGCGACGAATAAGCGCTACGTAGAACTCGCGCTCAATGCCGTGAGAGGACGGGGCGAGGTACCGCGAAAACATCGAGAATATTACGTCACGATTGAGAAATGACACGGACGAATTACAGAAGGGCTTCCTCATGCTATATTCGAATATCGAGAAGGTCGATAACGCTAAAGATAAATTAATACAGGATTTGCAGAAAACCGTGAAGGAACTGGAGGAGAAGTCGACGTCGGAGCAGCTGTTCGAGACGATGATAAAATCATTGCGACGAGATATCGACGGAATAAAGCGCGGCGACAAAGTGAAACCCGCGCGACGGCACTGAGATCGGTACAAAGCTGTCTCTCCGTGACGACTAGGCATTAGAATGAGCGTCGGGAAACAAAGGCTCGTGGAGGAGTTACACGCGCCCGCGAGAAGAAACTTTCCGCGTCGCCGCGTCATAGTGCGCGGATACGACTTGTGGCAAGCGGACGTGGTCGAGATGCGCCCTTACGCGCGAAACAACAAAGGCCACAACTACATACTCACCGTTATCGATGTGCTGAGTAAATACGCGTGGGCCGTACCGCTAAAGAGCAAAAGCTGAAACGCGGTTACACGAGCGTTATCTAAGATAATGCGCGACGACGCTCGATGTTCGAAACATTTTCAGACGGACAGAGAAAAGGAGTTTTACAACGCCAAAGTGCTAAAGATTACGAAGAAACGTAAAATCAGGCACTATTCGACGTATTCGGTGATGAAGTCGGTCGTCGAGCGATTCAATCGCACGCTCAAGAACGTCATGTGGAAGTACTGTACACTAAACGGAACGTACAAATGGATCGACGCGCTGCCCCGTTTGCTGTCCTAGTATAACGAGCGTAAGCATCGAACTATCGGAATGCGACCTGTCGACGTTATATCGGCCAAAGCACTCTTGTCCACGGTGTACAGAAACGTCAAGATAGCCGCTCCGGGAAGATTCAAGGTGAACGATCCGGTAGGCGTCAGCAAGTTCAAGACTATATTCGAGAAAGGTTACACACCTAACTGGACCAACGAAATTTTCCGAATCGCCAAAGTACAACGAACCTATCCCGTGACGTATCTGCTGACAGATTCTCGAAGAAAATCGATAGCCGGAAAATTATACGAACACGAGTTACTGCGCGTTTCCGATCCCGATGTGTATCT
Source organism: Lasius platythorax (assembly GCA_963971435.1). Taxonomy (NCBI): domain Eukaryota; kingdom Metazoa; phylum Arthropoda; class Insecta; order Hymenoptera; family Formicidae; genus Lasius; species Lasius platythorax. The sequence goes on from OZ020544.1 coordinate 2,112,575, forward strand.
CGTAGAGAAAGTACTGCGTCGAAAGGGTAACAAGGTCTACGTGAAATGGTTGGAAATGGACAGTTCGCACAACTCTTGAATAAATAAGGAAGCTGTATTATAACTTATAATGTGTTTATTTTTAAATATGGTAAAATTCGAATAAACAATACATTTTTCTTACAATGATATTTTGTATTTTATTGTATACGTATTTAAAAAATTAGAATTTCACTAAGATATGCATTTCCTGATATTTTCTTACAACGGTATCGCGTAATGTCCCCATGGGAGAGTATCGGTCGATTCGGGTGCGACGTATCGTTTGTCGTCGTGCGGACTGAGCGCCATCTTCGATTCCGAGACCGTCTACACCGCGTGTAACTTGGATCTTATACAGGACTGTGTAACGGTGCGACAAGGCACCGTTCCTAAATTGTAATAAAAATATATTCGCCTGGCTTGCTGTCTTTTTTTCTTTCTTTCTTTCTTTCTTTCTCCTGCTCTCTCGCTTGCACACTCGTTTTCTCGCTTGCTTACTCGTGCTCTCGCTTGCACTCTTGCTGTCTCGCTTGCTCGCCCGCTCTCACACTCGCTCACCCAGGCCTCGAGCAGTGGGAGAACCCAGGAATGCGATCGGCCGGGTATATAAGGCGGCTGACACACCGACACCAGATCCCATCCAGCGATCCTAGCAGGAGCACGATCCAGTCTTAGCTACCAGTCCGCATCGAGGTGTTTCTCGATTCCGTCGAGAGTATCCGGCATCCTGATACCTGTCCGCGTCGAGGTGTCTCTCGATTCCGCCGGGAGTATCCGGCATCCTGATACCTGTTTGCGTCAAAGTGTCTCTCGACTCCGCCGGGAGTATCCGGCATCCTGATACCTGTCCGCGTCGAGGTGTCTCTCGACTCCGCCGGGAGTATCCGGCATCCTGATACCTGTCCGCGTCGAGGTGTCTCTCGACTCCGCCGGGAGTATCCGGCATCCTAATACCTGTCCGCGTCGAAGTGTCTCTCGACCTCGCCGGGAGTATCCGGTACTCCGCTATCTGACCGCGTCGAGGCGTTTCTCGACTCCGCCGAAAGTATCCGATATCCGCTCTTACCGCGAGCTGACGTGGAATTCAGCCCGTGTTTCGTACCGTCCTTAGAATAAGACGCACCGCCTGCTTCGGTCTTCGGACCATCCTGTATATAGCGCCGCTTGTCGCGGCCTGCTAGCCGCCCGGTATATTCGCCGCTTGCTTTGGTCTTTGAATCACCCTGTATATAGCGCCGCCTGTCGCGGCCTGCGAGCCGCCCGGTATATTCACCGCCTGCTTCGGTCTTCGGACCATCCTGTGTATAGCGCCGCTTATCTCAGCCTGCGAGCCGCCCGGTATATTCGCCGCCTGCTTCGGTTTTCGGACCGCACTGTATATAGCCTCGCTTACGTCGCTTCAAACACGCATGCTGCATGTACATATGTATATATATATATCTATATCTATATCTGTAAAATAAACTCTGTTTCACGAAACTCTGAGTTGTTAACGTATACCGGAGTCTCCCCTCCTCTCGAACTCTGACGCCGGTGAGCCGGTCCGCGCGTCGAGAAAGGCGACCGCGTTACAACTGCTTTCGCGTCATCTCGATCTCTCGTCGTAGACACCGCGCGTAATCCTCGAACGTGATCTTACTCGCGACGATGCTACTCTTGACACCTTTGCTCTTCTTCGTATCCTTCTTACCGTCGACTCGCAACGCGTACATCCTCGCTCTAAGTCCGACGAATTCCGTCATGATCGCACCGTTGTTCCCGTTCATCATCAAACCCTGACACTTTTTTGTACGTGAGCGGAATACCGTACGCGTTATCGACCGCGTAATCGCTCGTGTCGAACCTATCGATATCTCTCTTTAAATTCTCGTACACATCGTCGCATTCGATGCTATATGTGAGACTATCCGTGTCGGTGTACATTACTTTACATTTGTCTCCGTACAACGGTAACGTACTCGTAGTGAAATTCGTACAAACGGATCTTGGATATGTCAACGATACACATACCGACGTAGATCGGTTTGTCGAGCTTCATCGAGTGCTTGCGCAATTCCACGGCGACGAGATTTTCAGAAAAGACGCTTCTACTGTAAAAGTTCGGCTTAGAAATCATCGCCTCCGCGCCGTATCTCCCGTCCCATTGAGTCACAAGTCGTACGTCCACGTGATTACGCACGTTTTCCATGGTTTCACCAAACACCGCGTTGTTCATCAATTTGTACAAATTTTTCTCGAATTCGTTTCTCGCGCGAGTTTGTAATCGTGTATTAAGTTCGTATCCGCGTAATCACGGAGATTGCGCGAATCGCAGTATTCGGTGAATCTTCGTCACGCGTGTCAAACGCATTGCTGAAGATTACGATAAGTACGTGACGTAGCGGTGATTATCGTAAAGCGTCGCCAGGAGTTTATCGCTCCGTTTTCCGGGCGGCTTATCGCGCGTTGGGCAGAACGGCAAGTCGGCGTGAAAATCGTGAAGGCCTTGCGGATACGCAAGGTCGACCTCCAGAATGTAACCGATAAGCGATTCCGATGTCACGGACATTATATCGAAGTTCGCGATTTCGTCGACCCATTACAAACCCGCGTACGGTGACGGCTGACACATCTCCCAACCATACAAATTGTTCACGTCGAAGTACATCAAGTACGACGACGGTTGCGACGGATCGTAGGGGAGAGGTGCTATGAAAGGGACAGGTTTTGAAAGGGACAGGTTTTGAAAGGGACAAATCATTTTGCAAAACATCTGAATGTATCACGTGTGAAAGTTATTCTGTATGTAGTGACAACACTGTCACCTAGTCATTTAACGCAAACTTCACGACGCTGTCATTCGTAACAAAATTGTGAGCCGCGTTGACATATTTTCGTAACTATAAGTACAATTTTCGCCATATTTTTGTGTTCTATTTGAGATATTATTATATAAATAAACGTAAATTTTTTTACCTACAAAATTTCGTTAAATATCAAATTGCAATAGGAAAAATTCAAGGAAAATTAGACTGATTCCTTTGTTTTGTTTTGAGCTTATGTTTTAAAACACAGACCTAGTTTTGAAAGGGACAAATAAAAGAGTCTTGAAGGGGACATCCCTTTCATGACTGTTCATTGTGCCACTAATTATAAGATCTTTAAAAGAAAAAGTGATTTCTAGCAATTAATGATCTCATTATTATTCTAAGTAAAACAAAATCTTAATTTCTTTTTTAAATTATTTTTTTTGTTCTCAAGATATTCAAAGAAAAAAATGTCAATTTTATTTTATATTCTTAAACATTTATTTAAAGGTATTTACCTCATGAAACCATGTGTTAGAAGTTTGTTTGATAGAGATTTGATTAAAATGTTTCTTACTTAATATTAAAGAAAAATTATTTTTTATAAATCGTTAAGTATGTTGGTAAGACTGCTGATTGGTAGTACAAATATTTAATTGAATATTTAATTGGTTTTATGTAATTGAAGATTTTTAATATAATTTTAATGCCAGTTGTAGTCATTTTATTTAATGTGTCCCTTTCATGACATATAGTGTCCCATTCAAAACCATAAAGCCATGAAAGAGACGTTTTTCATTTTTTAGAAAACTTTAAATTTTGACATGATTCGTTAACGTTGGCAAGATTATATAGCATTTTTAATAAAGATTAATAAACATACTTTTTACTAGTGCGTTTGTATTGTATATATTTATGATCATATTTTCAGAAATGGTTGCCAAAAAAAATGTCCCTTTCATAGCACCTCTCCCCTACTTCCTGCGTATTTATTATTCGCGCGAGCGTACCTGTTCGAACACTGACTTAGACCGCCGTGTATTCCGCGTTCCACGAATAGCAACATGTCGATATCGGTTAACAATTCGAATCGAATACCGGTATACTTTAACATCGCATCACAAGTATACCCAGATAACGTATAGTAATGCGTGGGGTCCAACCAGTGTTGGCAGGCCGGTCGGGTTTTTCGCGCATGCGCAGTAGTAATCATAATAAGTCAACAGTGTATCAGCTAGCGGGTTATGGGCGCAAAAATTTTGGCGGGCAACTTCATCAATGCCAGAACAAGGTCCCGGAGTGAGTAGTGAATGTTATAGTGCGTAGTGAGTAGTGAGTGTTTTAAAGTGCAGTGAAGTTAAGAAGATCAATGAAATAAAAAGTGCTATAAAGAAAAAAGAACTTGGCAGACTACGGTGGCAGATAACGACAGGTTAGAAAAGTTTTCGGTAAGTTAATTTATATAATGGAATCTAAAGGAGCTATTAAAAAACGTAGAATTAGAGAATTTAAAGTTGCATGGCTAGATGAAAGTATTTTTAAAGGATGGTTGGCTCCTCATACTTCAGAAAATAAAGCGCTTTGCATGGCATGTAATAAAACTATCAGTTGTCGCAAAACGGATTTAGTTAAACATTCACAGACGGTCAAACATATAGAAAATGTAAATTCATCAGATTATAAAGCCATCGATAATAATAATAATAATAATAATAATAATAATAATAATAATAATAATAATAATAATAATAATAACAATAATACATTGTCGCATAAAGATAGAGTCAAACGCGCAGAAATTAAATTAGCAGCTTTTTTCGCGGAACATAATGTTGCCTTTTCGACCATAGATCATTTAATTTCATTATTAAAAGACATTTGTATAGAGCCTAAAATTGTGCAAGACCTTTCACTCGCTCGAAAAAAATGTTCTTATATTGTTAAAAATGTTATAGCTAAACGCGAAACAGAAAAAATTGTTGAGCATTTAAAAACTTGTAGATTTTCTATTTTAATTGACGAGAGCACAGATATTTCGGATAACAAAGTAATGTGTATTCTCGTTCGATACATTTCTCCTTCGAATACAATAATTACTATTAAATTATTAGAATTATATTCTTTAGACACAAGAGATTGTTCTGCAAGTAAAATTTTCGAGTCATTTATACATTGTTTAGAAGAAAAAGAAATTCCAATTAAAAATATTATCGGATTAGCATGTGATAATGCATCTGTTATGATAGGATGCAATAATTCTTTTATGAGTCATTTAAAATCAGAGGTACCAAGATTAATAACAATGAATTGTATTTGTCATTCATCTGCACTTGTAGCCAGTAAAGCTTGTGAAAAATTACCTTCGTCTTGTGAACATTTGATTAAAGGAATTGCCTCTTATATATCGGGCAGTGCAAAGAGAAGTGCAAAGAGAAGTGCAAAGAGAAGTGCAAAGAGAAGTGCAAAGAGAAGTGCAATTTTAGGTGAATTTCAGGATTTTTTCAATGCAGAATGACACAAAATATTAAAATTATCTAATACTAGATGGCTTAGTTTTCACAAATGTGTCGTTAGACTTCTTGAAAATTGAGAAATTTTGAAAAATTATTTTATGTTAGCTGTAATAGAAGATAAATTAAAATCTGCAGAGACTATTTTAGAACATTTAAATGAAAATTCTATTAAAGCATATTTATTATTTTTGAAATATTCTTTAAATTTTTTTAACAACTTTAACGCTTTGTTTCAATCTCGTAATATTTTAATACATAAATTATATGATAATAGTCAATAAATAATATTTCAATTAGCTCAAAATTTCGTAAATTTTGATGTTTTAAATAATATTTTTAATTTAGATTTAAATGATAAAAATAACTTACAGCACATAGATAATGTATATGTGGGACCGGACTGTGAAAGCTTTTTAAAAAATTTATCTTCAGAGTGCGCGCAAGAGATTAAATTAAAATGTTTAGATTTTTACATTACTGCAGTTCAAGAAATGCTGAAACGTTTACCGTGTAAAGATATATTTTTTAAACAATTAACATTTCTAGATCCTCAAATTGCTTTATATAATGAAGGTAGAACTAAAATTAGAGACTTGACTTCTATTGCAACGCGAGTAGAACAAATTAATATAACACAATTAGCTTTTGAATGGAGGATTTTGCCATTAATTTTTGACGAGCAAAAGAAAAAAGAGTTAGCTTCTTTAGAAATAGATGAGATATGGAAAAATATATTAAATTCTAAAAATTTTGACGGAACAAAAATATTTTCAAATTTAGAATCTTTAGTTGATGTCAAAAATAAAAAACGAAATCGTTTATCTAATGATACAGTTTCCGCGATTTATATAGTTCGGTCCAGCTTCCAAGACGCAAATATTAATTGTACAAATTTTGAAATCGATGCAAGGCATTTAGAACTGCATAATACGCCAAAATATGGAGAGCAGCGCACATCTGATAATTTTTAATTTTTTTGCATTCTTATATATTATTTTGCATGGAAGCTTTTGCATTATATTTCACATATCTAGCCATTGCACTATTTTTTTCATGCATGCTACATATTATTATTAATTGTTATTATTTTTCAGAGTTTATTTTCTATATATATTAATATAAATCTTATATTCTTGTGCAATATTTGATGTGCAACATTTTTATTTTTTTTAATGTTGAATTTTTATTTTATTACTTCTAATAGATTTTAAAAATGTTATAACTAAAATTATTTTAAAAATGTGATGTGTAATCGAAATGTGATATGTATAATTAAAATTATTAATAGCATTTTACTTTTAGAAATTTAATATTATATTTAATTTAATTATAATAATATTAAATCAATTATAATTGAAAAATTATTAATTATAAATGTTCTTTTATTATTTTATCACAAAGTTAATTAATTTTCTGTTGTTTATGTATATTAATAAGTACATTTTTAAATACGTGCAAGATATTATTTCTTTATATATATATGTAAAAAAGGTATTTATTTACTGTTATTTTATAAATTTATTTTTGTTTTATGAATACTGGTAAGGTTTTTGGCAGTTTTCCTTACCCTTGCAACAAATGTTGGTATTCCATATTTCTGCCAAATAAATTATTTTTATTTTTTGTTAATATAAAAAATGTTTTAACACGTTACTTTTCTTTTTTTCAGAATAATTACATTTTTTATAATAATATATAAGTGTGCTGTTGGTCGCTCGTAAAAATTTTCTAAAAATTTTTGTTCAGAAAATTGTTTAAGGGCGACCAGGAGCACACCTTTTTGCCTCTACTAAATACTTTATTAACGCCGCGATCGCGGCGCATGCGCGAAAAACCCGACCCGCCTGCCAACACTGGGTCCAACCCGTAACTCTCGATACAAGCGTCGCGAAAATTTTCAAAGACATCCGCCAACAGAAGAACATCCGCCAACAGAAGAACATCCGTTTTCAGATACAGATCGTTATAGTCACCCAGCGTTTCGATGCGAAACCACTTCCAGATATTTATCTCGTGCTCGTAATCGCCAACGAATACTGTATCATCCGTGAGCGAACTATAGAACGACTCGCGCGGCGGTAAACGAGTCTTGCGTAACTTATTCACGCTGTCGATGTACTCGTACGAAAATACGCCTTTTCGTAAGGAGCTCGAAATCTTCCGGGCTGAGTTCGCGAAATTCGAACGCGCGATCTTCTGTTTGCTCTTATCGAGATACAATGCCAATTTTTCCAGACTGGTACCCAGAAATTTGAACGAATCCACGAAACGCAATTTGACGCATCTCTTCCATTTCCATTCTCCTTTCTCGTCCGCCGTCATATCTTTGACGTTTTTCGTGAACGAGATATATTTCTCCTTCGTTAACGGTAGCAATTCTACTCTACCGGGGAAGGCGTCAGCCACGTCTTTGATAATGAAATGCGCGTCGTAGCCCGATAGATTATGAAAAAATACGGGAATAACGTACGAATCGTTGTAATTTAAATTGCAATTCGAATGCGCGGGACCTCTGTAACGACCGGTGAGATGACAGTGATCGCGTTCGCGCGAATCAACCGATGCGAACGGTTTCTCGCACACGTAACAGTGTGTCGCGCTATTAAATCTATTCCGCTCATCCCGCGTAAAATCCGCCATTGGTACATTGGTGTCGAGAATCGTCTTCGCGCGTTGCGCTAGATCATGGAGTTCCTCGACGAACCACGATACGCATTTCTCGCCGCGATAAGATTTGTACATCGACTTGGAATCGTCATACGCGCAGCGTACGTAATATCCAACGCTAAACGCCTTATGATGTTGAGTGATGGATGTATTCGACGTACTTTCCTCCTCCTTCCTCTCTAGCGCGCATTCGAGATCGGCGTACACCACGAAAGGAATTCGCTCCTCTCTATCGTAGTTCCGAAAGGCTAGCCACTTATCGTTGTCGTTAGAAAGAACGATCGTGCAATCGTTAATTTTTCCGCAGTCCACGCTGTGAGCCGATATCTTCTCGCCCGTATAAAAGTAAATGCATACATCTACGAAATATTAAAAATTATTTTTTACTTTATACACTGTAAATTATGTAATTTTTTTATGGAATAGTCATGAATTCGCTGAATGGTCATCATGAATTCGCTGAATGGTCATCATGAATTCGCGTGGGAGGAGGTGGAAATCTTGGATGAGGAAAATACATATAGAAAACATTTGATGTCGGAGATAATATTTATAAAGAGACAAAAAAACAACCTCAATCTACAAACCGACTCCGAAAGTCTGCATCACGCATATCTCACGACAGTGGAGAGATTAACGAAAATTTAAAATTATCGCGCGCCATATTACGTCAATTGATCGATAGAGTAATCACCACGAAATCCCTATTGTTTATATACGCGCGCACAATGTCACGCGACGACTAGATTTTGACATATAATAACCGACAGTTGTGTATCGTCTTCCACGGCTCACGGTCCTGTCATCGCTCGACGAAGTAAGCGATCACCTCTCCATCAATATATCGATTTAATTAACAATCAAACAAAGCCTCAATCCGATCAATTAATTCTCATACAAAGTTACAGTCAAAATAGTTACAACCTTTAAGACCTACGGCAATTTTTTCCTTCACTTTCCTTGACTGGAACCGGGAGAAGAATTATTTCGTTTACTAGATGGTGAGGTCTGTGATGACCACGGATAAACGAACACACGAACACTTCATGTATGTAAATTAATTTTTCATGAGCAAAATTCTACTTATATTAATATAATCCGCAACACAAACGCCGATAAAAGAATAGAATTATCCACGCTTCACTAAATTTTAAACGTTAACGACTATTTTGTATATTTTCTTTTTTTGTATTAGTATTTCATTTCATGTTTTCTTATTAAGTTTTTCTGTTTATTGACAGTTAATTATTGACATTGCTGATAATGGTCCGAAAGGAGGACCGAAACGTACAGACTTAATAAAGGATTTTTCATACAATAACTAAGAAGAATTATTTGCGCACCCCTTACAGCGCTTGGCTCCTAATTAGCCCGTTCTATATTTAATAATTTTTTTATACTTACCGATCGCATATATACACTTTGCATTTTGTCGCAGATAATTGCGAACCGACGAGTCGGGACAAATTGTTGATATACGCGAAATGTGCGATGTTATCTCGTTTCTTATCGTACAGGTACAGCAAGTTGACGTGTCTTCCTTCTTGTCGCTGGTGAGAAACAGAAGAACGATCACGATACTGCACGCGCGGCCTTTTTTATTTTTCTTCTTCTCGCTCTCCTGAATGGTATAGACGTTGATAGATATCTCGTTGAGACGTTCGAACTTCACGATGCAATTCAGACTCATGGAAAATTCGACGCTTTCGAGATTCAATACCGTCGAATAGTGCGGATACTGAGAGCTTCTTTCCGCGTGTCTTTCGGTGGGATATAGAGCGGTGACTACCGCCCACGCGAAACACGCATCGTCCGTAGATCGCACGTTGATCACCGCTCTTTTCATATAATCTCTCGAGGTATGTCGACATAACATCCAGCACGCATAGGATTATACTTGTTTACGTTTACATTTAGATTCAATATATGCGAGTCGCATATATTGAATCTAAAGTAGATGCCAGTGATGCCAGAATGAGGTCTCGGCTCACCGGCTCCGGCAGTGGAGGGGATAACGCACATAGGCGCGAACCGCGTACATTTGCGCTCTCTCTGCGCCTCTGCGCTTCGGCTAGCTTCGGGGAGTAGAGAAGAACAGACATATGGCATATGGCCTGGCAACGAAGCTAACGTAACTGACGTTGGTCACTCGTTGTCACATATGACGTATATATGTATATATATGTATATATAAATAATAAACTATATTTTGTGTATACACACACACTATATTTTGTGTACACACACACACACACACACACACACACACTATATTTTGTGTACACACACACACACACACACACACACACACACACACACACACACACACACACAAAAACAGAATAAATATTTAAAAAATAAATAATATTTATATTAAGAAAATATTTTAACAGATATAATTATAATAATAATTATAATTATAATTATATTATAATATTATAATTATATATAATATATATAATTAATAATAATAATATAATATAATATAATTAGAATATAATAATATAATTAGAATATTAATTAAAATATTTATTATAATTAATATTTTAATTATATTATATTATAATTATAATTATATTGTATTGTATTATATTATATTATTATTATTATTATGGTTAATATAGCGAATAGTGGACTTCCACACCACCCATGGGGTTCCATTAATGGTGCATTAGGTTTTTAAGTGGACCTTCGCCTGGAGCCCTATTGTACCACATTTTATTCATGTCTTTTATAGACATATTTATACATACTTTTCAGGTGTGATATGTCGTTTATAGACATGGTGTCTTTTATAGACATGGTGTCTTTTACAGACATGTTGTCTTTTATAGACATGGTGTCTTTTACAGACATGTTGTCTTTTATAGACATGGTGTCTTTTACAGACATGATATTTTTTACACCTAAGAAAAGTAAATAGAACATCTATTTATTGTATATTACATAAATAGTAATGCCCTTAAAATACAACTCATTATCTTTTGAACATTATTATTGCATATTGTTGGATGTTGAGAGACTTGAGGGATCAGTAATATAATCTGCAGCATATAACGTGAGGCTGCTTTTCTGTTTTTTAGGAGGATTATTATATAATTTGTCCGACGACATGAGCGACAAATGCTTTTCATCAATCTCCATATCTAGAACCGTTTCTTTTCTCGTTTTCAATGCTGATTTGAAAACACAAATAGCATTTATAGAAGTAGACGAAAATTTATTTCGTTTCTTTGTTTTTAAATCTGTTAAAACAGAAAACATTCTTTCTGGATCGGCATTCGAATTCGGAAGTGATCTAACAGCATTCAAAAGACATTTGAGATTGGGATATTTATCAATATTAGTGGAGTACTGGCTTTGTAAAATTTGTTTCCACATATCATCAAAGTTTAATTTTAATAGCTTTTCTTTTTTTGTTATTGTAAAATCTAGATGTAAAGTAAGCCATTCTTTTTTCAAACCTATTTCGTCAAAACCGCCAAGAGTTTCAGCGATAAAAGAAACATCATTGAATTTCTCTGTCAATATCTAATAATGCTGTATTACATTCTAAAACTTTTAATTTTGATAAAAATTTATTATTAATTGGTAATCTTTTATATATTTCCTCGGCGGCAGTCACATAAAATTGCAAACAATTTTGTCGAACATTTGCAACTATATTTACGTGTCCTTCTTTCATTAATTCGTCGAGATATTCTTCACATTCAAATCCTAAATAAATCTCTTCTAATAATTTTTGATTTTCTTTTTTATCATAATTAATATTATCACATAAATTATTCAAAAGTTCTGATTTTATGAAGTATTTACAAACTGTGGTTAAAAATTCTAATGACTTGGGCTGCAATAAATGTATTCTAGTTTCCACAGCTTGGAAAAATGCATTAAATGAATTTAAAAAATTTAAAATATGCTTTAAAAATAAGAAGTAAGCTTTTATATCTAGATTTTGCATTATAGATAATAAATATGTTCCAGACTTTGTTTTTTCGTTTATAGCTATTTCATTCAGAAATAGCTTTATAGTATCCCAAGACTCAAGAAGTTTTTCAACACATGAGTGATGAGAAAGCCACCGTGTATCAGACAACTTTAAAATTTTTCGGTTTATTTCCTGAAAACATTCACAAAACTCTTGATAAATAGCCGAACGCTTTGGACTACTGTTAATAAAATTGGCGATTTTTTTAAAAAATTCCTCGCAATAGTCCGGTATTTTAGCGCATGCGGCATGCGCAACTAATGCAGCAGAATGGCATGGACATGCAAGTGTAATTAAATTTTTACAAATTTCTTGTAGTTTCTTTTTAAATGAAAGATGTTTTCCTGTCATTACGGACGCATTATCACATGACAAGGCAATAATATTTGAAAATGGAATATTCAATTTCCACATTTCGGATTTAAATGCAGTAAACAATTTTTCTGCGCTGCAATCTCTCGCATCAACGTTAATTAATTTTACTAATTGCGAGCTAATGTTTAATGTTTTCGGATCAACAAACCGAACAAGAAACGCCATCCATTTTTCATTACAAATATCAGACGTTTCATCGATAAAAATTGAAAATTTAGTATTTTGAATACTGTTGACTACACGATCCGTCTCAACCGGACATAGCACATTTGAAATTATGTTTGTGCATTTTGTCCGACCCATACTCATATTTTTCAAAACATTATAATCTTTTCCTATTTCTTGGAAAAGAGTAAGAATATCTTTTGCCGTTTGATGCGAAATATTTTTGTCAGCAATTAACGCGGCGTAGCGAGTTTCTGCTAATTTTTTTCGCTCCTCAAATGGCAAAAGTGATTCTTTCATATTCATATTTTCACTGGATTTATTTATTTCATTTTCTTTTAATTTCATAATATGTTTTTTGGATTCTGCGTGACGATAAATTTGAGATAAACCACCAATAGATTTATTGCAAAACGTGCAAAAAAATGAATTTTCGTCATGTGATACTTCGCGTAGCCATGGCTGAAAGAGATCGATCTCTAACCATTGTTGTTGAAAACGTTTTCGTGATATTTTTGTTTTTGAACTCGCATTGTCATTTAATAATAATGATGTATTTTCTTTAATATTATTTTTATGACACGCAGAATCCGCATGTCTTAAAACGTGTAATAAGCTGCACGAAAAATTTTTATTGCACATAATACAATGAAAAAGGCTATCATCAAATGATACTTTGCGTATCCAAGATTTAAATCTATTATCACTAAGCCAAGCTTCTGAAAAGCTTCGTTTAGATTTCTTTCTTAATATATCACACATTTTTATGTGGAATTGTTAACAACGAAGATAAAGAATGAAACAAATATAAATTAATTTGAGGGACTTACAATTGGAACAGTTTTAATTTCCTGAACACCAAGATTTCACACAAGAGCACGTATTAAAAATACATTTACTTGCAATGAATAAGGAGACAAGATAATGTTACACATGAAAAATGTGTCACAAAACAAATTAGACAAATGCGCTACAAATTTTCGAGCGGTAAATAATGCAATCGTCATTATAGAGCGCAAATTCAATGGCAATGGACGCGAACATGTCAGGTAAGTAATATATCAAATAATTATTATTCATATTTCTTATGAAAGTTGAATCTATAGATTGGACAACTATAGATGCGAAATTATTGATATTGAATATATTGGACAATATTTCAATTAAATATTAGTAAAAACAATACCGGTAGTGTAAAGGTTAACTTCTATCACATGATAAATATTTACACAAATATTTATAAATATTTATAAATAATAATAATAATATTATTTATAACTGTGTGTAAATATTTATCATGTGATAGAGGTTAACCTTTACACTACCTTTATAAATTATAAATATATTTTATTTTTTTAGATAAAGTATCAGAAAATTTAGAGAACATGGTGCTGGAAGATATAAAAGCACCTACTTTGCAGCAGTTGGTGCAACAATTATTGCACCAACAACAGCAACACCAACAACAGCAACAACAACAACAAAAACAACAACAGCAAAAACAACAACAGCTACAGCAGCAAGTGCAATATTTATTGCAGTCGCAGCACTCGCAGCACTCGCAGCAATCGCAGCAGCCGCAACAGTCGGAGCAGTCGCCGCAGCCGCAGCAACCGCAGCAGCAAGAAGAAAAAAAAAAGGTATGTTAGTTATTAAATTTTTATTTTTTTGTAACGTAAATTTCTTTAAAATTATTTATTTATATATATATATAATTATACGTGTTACATTAAATGCTAACTTAGCCAGTATTGGTCGTCCAAATTATTTATCCCGATAATTATATGTATTATTATATTATATATTATATTATATATATAATTATATATATATATATATATATATTATTTTAACTTATTTATTACCATTTGTGTATATATTTATTTCTTATAGAAAGAAAGGGTTTAGGCCGAGGGAAATCACGTGCCCGTTGGCAAGATAGAAGGATGGGTGGCAGGGGCGGCCAAGGCG
>OZ020544.1:2127260-2217971 GCA_963971435.1 Lasius platythorax
CGGCAGGGGCGGCAGGGACGGCAGGGGTCCAATTATCAAAAATTATTTTTATTATTAAATACTTATTAATAAGCATTGATATTATATTTTATAATTAAATAAAAAAATTAATTTATAAATATAATTAAGGCTATTTTATTAATATCCCAAATTCCATATCCAAGTTCCTTTTTTAATATCGCCTTAATTTCCACTTTTAATTTACTTTTTAATTTTTATCATACGCGTGTATCTTGTTCGCAAAAGACATCACACCACCTCTGAAACAGCCTCACGTTACATATATGCTGCAGATGATATTGCTGATCCCTCAACATCCAACGATATGCAATAATAATATTCAAAAGAACATGACTTGTGTTTTAAGGGCATTACTATTCATGTAATACAATAAATAGATATGTCTGTAAAAGACATATCACACCTGAAAAGTATGTATAAATATGTCTATAAAAGACATGAATAAAATGTGATACAATAGGGCTCCAGGCGAAGGTCCACTTAAAAACCTAACGCACCATTAGTGGAACCCCATGGATGATGTGGAAGTCCACTATTCGCTATATTAACCATAATAATAATAATAATAATATAATATAATACAATACAATATAATTATAATTATAATATAATAATATAATTAAAATATTAATTATAATAAATATTTTAATTAATATTCTAATTATATTATTATATTCTAATTATATTATATTATATTATTGTTATTAATTATATATATTATATATAATTATAATATTATAATATAATTATAATTATAATTATTATTATAATTATATCTGTTAAAATATTTTCTTAATATAAATATTATTTATTTTTTAAATATTTATTCTGTTTTTGTGTGTGTGTGTGTGTGTGTGTATATACACAAAATATAGTGTGTGTGTATACACAAAATATAGTTTATTATTTATATATACATATATATACATATATACGTCATATGTGACAACAAGCGACCAACGTCAGTTACGTTAGCTTCGTTGCCAGACCATATGCCATATGTCTGTTCTTCTCTACTCTCCGAAGCTAGCCGAAGCGCAGAGGCGCAGAGAGAGCGCAGAGGCGCAGAGAGAGCGCAAATGTACGCGGTTCGCGCCTATGTGCGTTATCCCCTCCACTGCCGGAGCCGGTGAGCCGAGACCTCATTCTGGCATCACTGTATGCGACAACGCTCATCCGCTATCGTGTTCCTGAAACTCCTCCAACGATGCTAGAATAGCGTCGATTACATGTCGATCGTACCACTCTCGCAAATCGGACGCGATTAAGAGCGGATGATTCTTCGTACCGATGGTCTTAACGGCGATCTTGTCACCTGCGACGAACCCGTTGAGCGCGGTATTGACTTTGACGCTGTTGTTTCTCCCCATAACGTCGCGTACTCGATCGAGCACGGTATACCTGGCGTCCGCGAGAAATCGCAGAGGTTCGATGTAATTTAAATTAATAATCGCACCGGTTAGCACGCACTTATCGAAAGCTGTCACGATTTCGGACCACGAGAATATCCGCTGACTCTCGACGCGACCGCCACCCGCGCACTCGAATCGTTCGCGCAAAACATCCCTCACCCGTTAATTGCAGGATTCGAGCGACCAAAGAGTGAACCATTCCGGTAGACGTTCGCTGACGTTTTTCCCGCAAGAACCGGAGACACTCGTCGCATTGTCTCACCCAGTTGAGATACTCGTCCATCGTTTCCACGTTAGTCGCTCGATTGCACAGATCGCGTTCTTCTTCCATGATTAAATCTCGAACACTGTCGCTTCCGTCGTTCGCTCCGTCGTTCGCTCCGTCGTTCGCTCCGTCGTTCGCGCCCTCGATCGCTCGATTGCACAGATCGCGTTCTTCTTCCATGATTAAATCTCGAACACTGTCGCTTTCGTCGTTCGCGCCCTCGATAAAATATTTAAGCACACATGCGCACATCGTTCACATATAGTTAAACAAAATTTAATAAAAAATGGATTTTTATAATGTGCATAGCCTCAAACAAGCTGACGAAACCGGATGCGACTTAGTCAGTCACATCTACACATTTTTGGTTTTTAATTAAATTTGACGCAATTGAATGTAGATGATGCGTTTTTGCGTGTTCAAGGACGCTGACGTCCTTGAACACGCAAAAACGCATCATCTACATTCAATTGCGTCAAATTTAATTAAAAACCAAAAATGTATAGATTTTTATATTATGTGTGACTTTGAACGAGCGTGACGCAATCAGATGCGACTTAGTCTCGGTCAGCCTCCTTGAACACGCAAAAGCGCATTGCCCGCTTTTACTTGCGACAAATTTAATTAAAAACTCTAAAAATATATGGATTTGTAAAATATTTTAATTAAAAACCCAAAAATGTATGGATTTTTAAAACACAAATAAGCTCGCGCGCGACTGAATGCGAGAGTCGCACCATCGCGTAAAAGTCGTTTACTGTTAAAGTACATTCTCTCCATCTCATAAGATATTTTCCAAATTAACAAGTTAGAAGATTATCAGTGTCCTTGAAGTGCTAATCCAATTCACGCATCCACTCCAAGAGCCAAGGGGTCAACTATCAATAAACACAGAATAATAACTCATAATGTACTACGTCTAAAATCATAATAAATCATATGTACCATTAAAATATGTACATTTTCTAAATAGATATTTTTTAAAATTAAGAAGATAGAACTAAATTGTAGATATAAAATAGGCCTGAACGAGCAAATAAGGTTGTTACAATTAAAATAACTTTATTTCGTTAATAAAAAATGTACAAATCTTTGGAACGGAACGTTTCGACACTTACTTGTGTCTCTTCAGCCGTAATCTAATGAGTGAATTTTACAATAATGGTAATTTAAATATTTAAATGTAAGAAGATAGAGTAATTAAAAACTCAAAAAATGTATGGATTTTTATGTGTGACTTTGAACGAGCGTGACGCAACCGGATGCGAGAATCTGCGCGCCGCGTAAAAATCGTTCACCGTTAAAGTACATTCTCTCCATCTCATAATAGATATTATTTTCCACATTAGGAAAACGTAGTATTATCAGCGACCTTGAACGCGCTAGTCAAGTTCCGCTATCATCTCCAGAGTCAAGGGATCAACTATCAATAAACTCTGCCGCTATCAGCTCCAAAGTCAAGGGTCAACCATCAATAAACTCTAATAACTCATATAGTATTATATGTATACTACGTCTAAAATTATATACATCTTAATACTCCCCATTTTCTCGCCCCTTCACTCTACAGCCATCAATCCAATGAAAAAATGACGTCACGCGTCCTAAACTCCTCCCCTCCACTCCCCCCGACGGCTAAAACTAATAACAGTTTTACTATTAATTTACATACTGAGAATGGTCCAAAGGAAGAACCGAAACGTTTAAAAAAGAATTTAGAAATTGAGTCGTTGCGCATAATATCCGCGCGCTGGCTCTTTTTATACTGAAATCATAATTTGTTATTAAAGAGATGTAGATGCTTATAAGCAAAACTTAATGCTCAAAACTTAATAGATTTCAGTCCAGTGTATGTACATTTAAGGTAAATGTCCCAGTATCCGACCACATTAAAAAATATTTACTATTTATTAGAACAATTATGCAGTCTTCTCTCGAAAGCAGTGTGCTAAACAAGTGTTATTATTTCGTATTAAAGTTTCGCTTCCCGAGTCATCTCCCGCACGCGCGCAAGATTCTATATACAACAACATATAATGGCTGATGATAAAAAAGGGACAAAAAAAATTAACATTTACATTAAAAAAAAAGTTAAAGAAGGATGAAGTCCCACTGGAAAAACAAGAACATTGTAAATTTTGCGAATTTGCTGACCCGCTTGCGTGGAACGTATGGAGACATACGCAAAAAATGCACCGGAACAAGTTAGAGGCTATGACAGAAGATGTAGATAATAAGGAGAATATTCATCCGAATATTTCCGATGATAAAAGAGGTAGAAGTAATAACAATAGATAGCGAGGAGGATGAGGCAGTAGAAAAAGAAAATGAAAAAAGAACTGGCACCAAGCCTAAACGGCCAATTTTAATAGAATGTGTAAAAAAAACGTAAATTATAAATTATAAATTTTAGATATTAGTCCACCGGACAAATTTTATTTTTATATATTTAATTTTAATTTTAATTTCTTAACATTTTTAATTTTTACACAATTTCTGTCAACATTTTAAATTTTTCTAACATTTTTACTCTAACATTTTTACTGTTTGACGGTGAGACGGTGAGACTGTGAGCGAAATAAAAATAACTTTTTTTTAAACATAGCATTATATAATATCGCAAAAAATGATAAATAAACAGTGTTGTATACCAAGAGGAGAAGATGGCGGTTATAGGGAGTAGTCGTGTGACGTGTGTGTGAAAGTTTTTCGGGAAAGGAAGAGGCGGAAGAAGATAGGGAGAAATGTGTAGGAAGAGGAGGCAATAGAGGATGATCGGAGGAACTCGAAATGGAGGAGGATATGGGGAGGCAGGAAGAAAGGAGTTTCACGGTTGGAAAGAAATCGAGAAATCGGAGTTAAGGTTTTCGGAGCAATGTGAGGAGAGAGGGAGATGGTAGTGACGATGAAGACGGCAGAAGAAAGAGGAACTAAGGAATGGTCGGAGTCGATAAGTAAGAGATGTGTAGAGGATAGAGGGTATTACCGGCGGAGAGCAGGAATGAAGCGGATGAGGGCGGCACAGGAAAGCTTGCGGGACATGTGCGTGGAGCACATGTTGCGGCGGATTAGTTGTGACTGCGTATTAGAGAGAAGAATAGCAAGCGTAAAAGGAAAAGTTCTGAGAGATTTGCGAAGAGATAAAGGAGATGACAGACTGGAAAGAGGATCTAGTGAGAGAGTTGAGTGGGATAAGGAGAGGACTGAAAGTGATAAAGAACGAATTAAGGCGAGTGAGTGTGGGAAGTGGACGGGAAAAAGAAGGAAGTGGACGGGAAAAAGAGGGAAGTGGACGGGAAAAAGAGGGAAGTGAAAGGGAGAGGTTAGAGTGCGAGTGAGAAAAATAGAAGAAGAAAGCAGAGAGGAAAGAAGAGTGGAGATGGAGTGGATAGTAGAGGAAGTTTTTGGAAAAAAGAGGAGGGTGAAAGGGGTAAAGGAGAGGACGGGAGAAGGGGGGAAGATAGTTTTGTTAGTAGAATTGGAGGAGGAATGGGATAAAGAGGAGTTGTGGGAGAAAAGGGGAGAGGTATGGAAGAGGTGGGGGATTAGGATAGATGAGAACCTGACGATGGAGGAAAGGAGGTATAGATGGAAAATAAGGGAGAAGACTAGGTTAGAGAGATAGATGGGAAGGAGGGTAGAGACGACGAATAGGGAGATTTGGATAGAGGATACAGAGTGGTATTGGGCTGAAGAGGAGAAGAGATGGAGGGAGAAGGGAAGGGTCTAGAGGAGAGGAAGGAGAAAAAGAGGAAGGGGAGTTGAATAGGAAGAGAGGTTTCTTGCCGTTTCTGTCTTTCTTGTTTTATGTTATAGAGATACAGGCGAGTTAAGTTTCAAAAGGGAAGGAAGGAAGGAGAAGGAAAGCGGAAGGAGAGAGACAGAAAGGGACGTCAGGATGCAAGGATGCAAGGATGTCAGGATGCAAGGATGCAAGGATGCAAGGATGCAAGGATGCAAGGATGCAAGGATGCAAGGATGCAAGGATGCAAGGATGCAAGGATGCAAGGATGCAAGGATGCAAGGATGCAAGGATGCAAGGATGCAAGGATGCAAGGATGCAAGGAAGGGGAAGAGCAGAAGGAGGAAGAAACCAGAGAGTGAAAAGGAAGGAGGAAAGAAGAGAAATGCGAGAAGAAAAAGAGATTAAGGGGGGAGGGAAGTGGGAAGAGGGACGGGAGTCGAGGGAGGGAGGTACAAGTGTGTAAGGGTCGCCTATGGCCAGGTCGCGAGGGGAAATGGTTGTATAGTTTTGTAAAGGTTTGGGACCGCTCCTTAAAAGCGCCTTGTAAACCCTTAGGGGAAACAATAAATTATACATACATACATACATATTAGAACAATTATAAATGAAAATAATAATTATTGTAAAAGAAACTCCAACATTTGACGATTAATTGGGAAAAAGTAAAACCTAGTTTAAAATTTTTGTATTATAAAAAATTGATTAAATAAGCATGTGTCTATGGTTTGGCAAAATGAGAATTTGGCCAATCGTTAACAAATTCGTTGAGCGTAAGCATCTAGCTAATAATACGAAAATTGAATATTTAATTATATTTGTGAATAAATAATTGAATATCTCATTTCAAAGATTAATTAGAAATCGCTTTGACGAAATTCATCATAAAAATCACAATTAAAACGATATTATTTAGCGCCCGGAAACTGGTACATTAAAAATACTAGTCTCTAGGTCCCAATCGCCGGACGCATATGCAATGTTCCTTCTCCTTTCAAAAATATTCTTTTTTGGCCTGGAAATTCAACTCAAAAAAAGAAAAGATTGAGGGATAAATTCTCGATATTTTTCTCGCCTACATTTCTGCAGGGGGGTAAGAGGGGTTTTAAAAAATCTCGAATTGAGATTTAATTTAAAAAAGTCTTGGTATTACCAAGCGAAATATGTGCCTTGTGCGCAAAAAATCAGTTTCAAAAATTATTTTCTTTGAAACTGACGCACGACCATCCGTGTTCGACTCTTATTAGCCCTTTGTAGTTTAAATATATATTTCATAGTAAAGAGCCTTAAAAATTCTTAAATGAGGGATAAAATTCCGGCAGATGCGACTTCAGATAAGAGGCTACAATATTATACAACAAAAGAAAAACTTCAAAAATAAAAAATAAAAGAAGATAATAAGAAAAAAGAGAACAAAAAAGGCTGCAAAAAATCAAAGAAATTGAAGAAAAAAAAGAACGGAGAAAGCTGTAAAAAATAAAATAAATAGAAGAAAAAAATATTTCACGTTGTTGCGGATTTGGCAAAATGATTTATAAAAAACGACAATCGTGTCGATGGTGCGATCTGTTAGACAGCTCCGAGAATTAGATCGATAGTACTCCGAAAATCCGAACAAAACCACCGAATTCCTAACGCGACAAACAAGCAAAAACTGTCAGAAAAACAGATCATGCATTACGTATCGCACATCGATTGGTTCTATGAAACTCGGCCGTTTTCGTTCGAAGACTAACAGCGAGATTTTTCAGGAGACGAGTCTCGAAGACAAAACGGGTCGTATCCGCGCTTCTCTCGTAACAATTGTTCTCGTATCGATAAGACGACCGCACGAGTTCGCGCTCCGCTTTACCAAGTTATCAGTTAAATTCGCTCAATTCAGTTCGCGAGTGCATAGTTATTCGCTCCGCGATTTCGCGAAACCAGTAATTTTGCTGAGTGTCCGTAACAACACGGCCCACGTACGGTTTTTGCAGCCTAGCGAACTTCCTCGTGATCTATCTCGTGATGAGAGCTCCTTGAAGATCGCGAATCTCGCGTTCTCCGACGATCGCGAATCTCGCGTTCTCCGACGATCGCGAATCTCGCTGTTCTTCGCGTAGCGGGAAATCTCGCTCTCTCCGAGCTTCTCTCTCTCTTGTGCTCGAGCGTCGCGCACGGAGTCTCGCTTGTTTCGGACATTCTCTCTCTCTCTCTCTCTCTCTCTCTCTCTCTCTCTCTCTCTATCACACTCGCGCGACGCGCTTAATGTCTCGCTCGCTGAGCGCCTCTCTCGATCGCAGCAGCTGATTGCGCGGCGCATCGCGTCTAGCTCGCGCTTACGGAGTTCTCTCTCGCGTTTGGTTCCGCTGAGCTAGCCGTCGGACCGCGAGAGCGCCTTCGCTCTCCGGCGCAAAAAGGGATTTCTTGCAAACACGCTTTGTAAATCCACAACAATATTAAATGGTGACAGTGCAAAAACTCATTCTTTAATTGAAAATTAAACTCATTTGGATTGTGACTACATCAGCGAGTAAATTATTTCTCAACCACGTATCCTCACATCACCGCTCCGACGTGTCAATCGACGCGTGTCCCGGCATTCGTCGGCTTGACAATTCGCTCATCGCGCGAACGAATCAATTCCGCAACACACGTGAACAAAAAAGTCATAAAAAGTGTCAAAAAAAATTAAACCTTATTTACTAATTATATTCTTTTATATTATTGTTCGGTCTGTTATCTGCATGTTCACTGTTAAGAATTTATTTAGCTAATAAGTTAAATGCCTTGTTTTATGTTTCCAAGTTTCATTCAACAAATTGTTTTTATAATTTTTGACAAAAATAAAATATTATTAAGTATAAATACCAATTTAAATTAGAATTGTATTTTGTCATTAAATATCTATTTATATTAATATTTTCAGTCAGCATATTAATTTTCTAATTGTGATCGAACACTAGGACAAGTTATGTCCGGACACTGGGCAATAACCTATTTTAGCTATCCGGCCACTGGTACTGACGCGCTCCATTACTTATGTAAATATATAATTAATGATTGATATATGTGGGTTCAAATAATTTTTCCCTGCTCAGGGAATCTTAAGTTTTCGACTGAATGCAAATACTTATATTAAGAATCTTTCTAATATTATAAATTGTATTACAATATTTGTGACGACCTACGCTTAAACGTCCGGCCACTGGGACATTTATCTTATATTATACTTTAAAAACTTTTCAAAATGATTATAAGCAACAGAAAAAGCAATAAGCTTTACTGGTTAATACCACATATCGACAGATAAATCTATCAATTAAATAGAACCTTATAAGCATCTACATTTCTTTAATAATAAATTATAGTATAGATCGACTCTCGGACGCAACATTTTGAGTCGATCTCAATCAATCTCGCAGCTCGTCCTCGCACCGTCATTCACTCACAAGCACTCACACCGGAAATAACACGCTTTAAAAAAAGCTCAATAACTTTAATAATAACTGATAACACAGAACAGAATATTGAACAAGGAAATATAACGATAAATGTAGTCGTTGGAAAGATGCGTCCGCACGGATAAGACAGCAATCGTCAGACTCAACAAGATGGCGACTTTCCACAAGATTTTCAATGTCCACCCTTATTGATCAACAACTCTTTTAGCAACGCGTTCAAAAATGATCTACCGGAGACGGATACAGTGGATATCAAATGTAACCGCCAAAGATAGCTTTCACGCAAAGACGAAACACAAGGAGCGCAACAATATATATAATTGGTAAGGCCTCGACAAGCAGCTACGTAGTCGTACAATTGTTTGTATGTACTTGGCGTTGCAATCCTATCGCTTTGCTGGATGTTCAATATATTAAAAATTTGCTAAACTGACATTTATATATTTCAGTCCAGTAAATTGTAGATGATATGCATAATGAATTGTAATCTCAATTAGATAGCCAGAATGTTCACTTAAAAGATAAAATCATATAAATTAAATTTTACAAACCATTTTCTATTTTGTTTATTATTACCTTCCTCTTTTTACATACATGTTACAAATGCTATATGGTAACTAAAACGCTTAAATTTGTTCAAAGCTTATAGATAATTTGCTGTAAATATATAGTGTGCGTAAAGCTATTTTTTTAAAGATTATTTTAGTTTTAATATTTTAGTTAAAGCAAAATAATGACGCATTTAAATACTAATTAAAACTGTCACAACAGTACAAAAATTGATTAAGAATTTTAATAATATTGATATTAACTAATGAAGACCGCGACAAATTGCACATATAAAAAACATTTTGCAATTATCTAATATTTAATTTCTTAGATATATAATTTAGATATATTGGATATATATTTTCTTTCATTCGATTATTGAAAGCATTTCCAAATCGTTTATATAACTACCTAAACTCTAAAAGCAAAGGAAGTATAATAAAAGCATTTTTCTTCTTCTGAATTTGATTAATTCATTAACATAGCGCGTTCAAACACATATGCAAATAAAAGCATCTTTGAGAATGATGATTTTACAATTTATAATCATTTAAAATGTATTTTTATGAAGTTTAAATTATGAAACAAACTTTGTCATAAACATTAACTCATTAATAATTTTTCTGTCGCTAGTAAATTCAAATACAGAATATTAATATAATTCGACCTAACTAGCAAATATTTTTGGGGAGACGTATCTCTTGGTCCGAGATTACAAGATTCCCCTGATTATATTTCAATCATACAGTGAATAAATAGGCGAGAAAAATATAGGTCCGAAAAGTCGCTGAAGCAGGAATCGAACCTGCGTCTTTCGCTTGCCGGGCGACTGCTTTTAACCAACTAAGCTATTCAGACCCTTTCGATCCTATATTTTTCAATTGCCTTTTAAATAGATGTTAGTAAACAATAATTTTTTGAGAACAATTTACCGGCTCTCAACGTCATAACTCTTTGTCATAAACAATTTTTTTAAATTAAGACCGTGCAGCAAATATTCAATTTAACTGGATAAGAATAAAAAAACGCACAAAATATTTTAAAACATCATCAAAGGTAAAAAAGAATCTCCATTCTGACATTAATTTCGTAACATATAAAGAAAAAGCAATAGTTTTAGCGTTTGATTGCCTTATATGCTTCCTGTGGTAGTTTCTTGACCACGGAAAGACAGTTCGCTGCGGAGCCATCTCTCGGCGTAATGACGGTACTGACTGTGCCAAAGTAAAGCACTCGCGAGAAACACGTTTTTAAAACTTGAAATATGATTGCCGTGCGTTCAAACGCCAGACAGATCTACTTAAATAGTAAGCTTTTCCAACAATTTTTAAAAAAGACAAATATAAAATATTAAACATCAACTAAAACGCAAAATAAATCTAATATTGAATTTTTAAACAAAATATTAAGTTTGACATCAAAAAGCATTTATCAAATATAGATACTGAAAACAATTTTTTATACTAAACGAGTTTATTAAAGTTATGAATCTCTCTAATAAAGATAAAGGAAAAACACACACAAACTTAGAAAATTTATTAGATATTTAATTTCAAAATGTTTGTTGAATACTCTATAATATATTTTCCAAAACATATATTATATTTTTAACATGCTTCAAAATGCTACTAAAAACATTAATTATATTAAAAGTATGCAGAAAAAATATAAAAACAATATGATTAGATTTTTTATAATATTAGAAATATCAATTACAATATAGCCTCGAAGAAATAATTAAAGTTACTAATTTTAAATATTTAACATCGTTTTCTATTAATATATTATCCACCTATGATTATTGTTATAGATACTAGATTATTGTTATAGCTACTAGTTCAATAAAATCCATCTGCGCCACGAAAAAAAAACTATTTGACTAACTAAGTAAACAAAAGATATTTTAATTCTCTTAAATAATTAAAAAATCTGGCTTTTAAAATGTGTTAGGAAGTGTTTAAGTCAGCTTTTCATTATGTTCATAAATTCACTTCATGATTTTACTTTCCTAAATTTTACTGCCATACTGTGTTCATGACCTCATTGTATATCTTATTGTCTGTTCAAAAAAAGAGGTATATTAAGCTATCTAAGCCAAATTATCAGAACACAATAAATTATATATGGAATTAATTTGCTAATTTTTTGCTATTTTTTGCTTTCAAAAGTAATTTTTTTGCTCCAACTATTAAAAGGTTACGAAGGGCTAGATAGCTTAAGATTTAGCTACCACGCCATTATAAAAAAAAGCATATACATAAATCAAAGACAAAAATTGATAATACTAAAATTATTTGCTATTTTTTTGCTACCTTTTACTTCCAAAAATATTTTTTTCCTCCAGCTTTTAAGAAGATACCAAGAACAAAATGCGGCGCTCAATAGTAAAGCACATTAAAAAGATTAGTTGCTCGCATTATTACAGCATCAGAATGTTCCCTGAATTATTTGCTTTCAAGATATCCAGGTCCCGAATTTTTTGCTCGCGAAATAAGTTTAAAAAATTGATATTTTACTAAGTCATTGAAGAGTAAAGCACATTAAAGAAATTAGTTGCTCGCATTATTATAGCATCAGAACGTTCCCTGAATTATTTTCTCTCAAGATATCCAGGTCCCGAATTTATTGCTCACAAAGTAAATTTAAAAAATTTTATTTAAACAGACGTATATAATGAGTAAAATATCAATTTTTTAAACTTATTTCGCGAGCAAAAAATTTAGGACCTGAATATCTTGAGAGCAAATAATTCAGAGAACATTCTGATGCTATAATAATGCGAGTAACTAAATTTGTTAATGTGTTTTATTCTTCAATGACTTGATAAAATATCAATTTTTTTAATTTATTTCACGAGCAAAAAATTCGGGACCTGGATATTTTAAGAGCAAATAATTCAAGGAACATTCTGATGCTATAATAATGCGAGCAACTAATTTTTTTAATGTGTTTTACTCTTCAATGACTTGATTAAATATCAATTTTTTATACTTATTTCGCGAGCAAAAAATTCAGGACCTGAGTATCTTAAGAGCAAATAATTCCGGAAACATTCTGATGCTATAATAATGCGAGCAACTAAATTTTTTGATGTGTTTTACTCTTCAATAACTTGGTAAAATATCAATTTTTTAAATTTATTTTGCGAGCAAGAAATTCGGGACCTGGATATCTTGAGAGCAAATAATTCAAGGATTCTGATTTTTTTGCTACTTTTTACCTCCAAAAATATTTATTTTGCTCCAATTTTTAAAAAGATAACAAAAACAAAATGCGGCGCTCAAGAGTAAAGCGCATTAAAGAAATTAGTTGCTCGCATTATTATAGCATCAGAATGTTTGCTGAATTACTTGCTCTCAAGATATCCAGGACCCGAATTTTTTGCTTGTGAAATAAGTTTAAAAAATTTATATTTTATTCATTATATAAGTCTGTTTATATAAAATAATTTTTTTTAAATTTTTTATATCTCTATTAGTTACAGGAATAATTGTGTGTTAACATTTAAACTAAACACATTATGTTTATGTATATAAATTTTTTTACTTATTTATATATATTTTTTTTAAATTAATTTTGTGTGTGTTTATGCGCACAGAAATAAATAAACATATTAAAGAAGGATATAACTCTATAACTTATAAAAGAGTATTGCTGGTATTATTTTTTGCTCTCTGATTTGTCGGATATTTTTCTTTTTAGCGAGCCCGTCAAATTCTTCCCAATTTCCATTGGGTCGCTGCCATATAGCTGTATAGTATAGTGTCCAATACCTTTGCCCACGGTGCCCACATATTTTATAATTCCGCATAATTGCCTTTTTTCGTTCTCTTTATTTATTAGATATTTAGGTATTTCTTCCATCTTATATTTTTCGGAAGTGACAATATCTATTATTACTAAATCATCTGTAACATTACAAAAATAATAATAATCGTGTTATATTATGTTACTTTTTATTTTTATATTTTTATTTATTTTTTTTACTTATTTTCCGAAATTTTCTGATTTTTGTCTCCTGACAGGTATCGCTTTTGTGGAAATGCTTCTTCTATTTCATTAATATAAATATTTTCCTTTCTTAATTGCGCGTTTCTTTCATAAATAACATCTCGCATTGATGATTTATTACTTTACTACATTGCTTTTTACAATAATCGACATACTTTAAAGAGTAAAAACTATTGCCAATTAATTACAAAAACATCTCCCCTACATTACTTTCGCAGTCAACTATTATTTGCTCCAATCTTTTATTATGAGCGACAACGTTTCCATGGGTTGCCATAAGTTTACAGTTCTGCGTTTATAGGCTTCATTGATAATGCCATGCTTGAAAAGATATTTTACAATATCAAAGAACTCATTTTCTTCAATCGTAGTTACCTATAAAAAGAAAAGAAAAACAATTTTAGAAGCTCTCTTATGCTTTTATTCTGTTAAAATTGTTTATCTACCATTTTCTTGATGTTTTCATCGTCTGTTCCAATTACAAATAATGTTTGTACTAAACTATCAAATAGACATAAATTTAATAAACAGTACGAAATTCCGTCTATTGTGTGCGCCGCTAGATGAACATTTGAGCAGTGTTTAAATATGCCCACTTCAATAGACTGCTTATGCTGCAGTTTTTGAGAAATACGGTCTTTCTGGTGTCCCAAATAGAGTGGTAACTGTTTTTTGATGCACGATTTATTTGAGATATCCTTTAATATACTTTTCTCATTTTCCTCATTCTTTAGAAATTTAATTATTATTGATGTGTCGATTTCAGATTTTTCTCCTATAATATTTTCTTTATTATCATCAATAAATGTACTGCAGCTACCAATAGAATCTATTTTTGGAACATTAAATTTTCTAATAATTTTTTCTTTCCAGTTTACTCTCTCTTGGAGATCCTGTGTGATTTACGTATAAACTAGTTTTATCTAATTAATATTGGTCTATTTCAGAATTAGCATCGGCTAAAAGCATTTCACCAAATAAATGTTCAATATGTCTTTGGACAAAAGTGTCTACTCTTATAGTTTTATTTTTTACATCTTTAAAAACTGTTTTTTATTTTATTTATTTCTCCTTCGCAACTTGCTGTAGATCCTCCCATGCTTCCATAACCTATTTTGGTCTCCAAAAATTTTGTCCACAATGGTAACAGCAAATTATCTTTTTTTAAAATTCTGGCAAATTGAATGTTACGGTAGGCATTTACGGTAGGTCTATCGGTTTCGCTTTCGGATTCTTTGTCTAATTCGTTTTCAATAATTTCATGCCATTCTTCTTCTCCCACTGCCCCTCCCCCCTCTTTCTCTCCCCTCCCCTCCCATCCTCCCTCCCCCTCCCCCCTCTCTCTCTCTCTTGCCGCTTATCAGTAAGCCACTTCAGATGTTTTTAGTCGAGACAGCCGGTGGTACTGGACAATCAGTAGCAAACTCGAAGCTCCAAATTCGATCAATTGTTAAGCAAAAAGTAAGTGAGTGTCTAAAGTAATGTAAGTGTTTAAACTGGTTAAAATGATCAGGAATAGAGGAAAATCTCAAAAAGTTAACGTAAAACTGTTAATAAACTGTTTCAAAAAATATAAAAATGATATTATAAACAATTATCTAATCGGCTCAAAAGACAGCAAGGTTTGGCTTGCAATATAATTTGGCTTAAAAAATTAATATTTTACCAAGTCATTGAAAAGTAAAGCACACTAAAGAATTAAGTTTCTCGGATTATATAGCATCAGAATGTTCCCTGAATTACTTGCTCTCAAGATATCCAGGTCCCGAATTTTTGCTCGCGAAATAAGTTTAAAAAATTGATATTTTACTCATTATATACGTCTGTTTAAATAAAAATTTGTAAACTTACTTTGCGAGCAAAAAATTCGGGACTTGGATATCTTGAGAGCAAATATAATTCAGGGAACATTCTAATGCTATAATAATGAGAGCAGCTAATTTTTTTTAATGTGCTTTACTCTTCAATGACTTGATAAAATAACAATTTTTTAAACTTATTTCGCGAGCAAAAAATTCGGGACCTGGATATCTTGAGAGCAAATAATTCAGGGAACATTCTGATGCTATAATGATGCGAGCAACTAATTTTTTTAATGTGCTTTATTCTTGAGCGCCGCATTTTGTTCTTGGTATCTTCTTAAAAGCTGGAGCAAAAAAAATATTTTTGGAAGTAAAAGGTAGCAAAAAAATAGCAAAAAATTATAGTGTTAT
This sequence comes from Lasius platythorax, assembly GCA_963971435.1. Taxonomy (NCBI): domain Eukaryota; kingdom Metazoa; phylum Arthropoda; class Insecta; order Hymenoptera; family Formicidae; genus Lasius; species Lasius platythorax. The sequence goes on from OZ020544.1 coordinate 2,142,917, forward strand.
CAATTTTTGGCTTTGACTTATGTATATGCTATTTTTTATAATAGCGTGGTAGCTTAACCTTAGCTATCTAGCCCTTCGTAACTTTTTAGTAGTTGGAGCAAAAAAAATTACTTTTGAAAGCAAAAAATAGCAAAAAATTAGCAAATTAATTCCATATATAATTTATTGTGTTCTGATAATTTGGCTTAGATAGCTTAATATATCTAAAAAAAAGGTAAAATAGACGCCACACAAGTCCAGAATTACATATACACAAATGCTCAAATAAAATACATAATCATGTATTAGGCTTTATTGAATATACAGGGTGCGGCATTTTTAAATTGACACATCTAAATATCATAAAAACAAAGCATTTTATAATAACATTTTATATTTCATAGAATTTGGATCTACTAACAATAAGTTAATAAATGTATTCGTTCTTAAGATTGAACACGCTGTATCTTTATAACCGTCCAGAATAGGACACATCATAGACCTTATAGATATGGACTGGCAATTGCCTATAGTTTCTGTACTAGAAGCAGTGTCGGAGGAGGTTAGAGAGAGAAACATACTTCTCTCTCTTGAAGTGTACCGAAATACTAAAGAAAGAAGAGAGAGGGAAGTACTTCTCTCTCTAGAAGTATACCGAAGTACTAAAGGAAGAAGATAGGGAAGTATGTTTCTCTCTCTAACCTCCTCCGGACAAGCCTGCTATGTATTGCCAATCCATATCTGTAAGGTCTATGGGACACATGTTTATATAGGGTGTCCCAAAGCATCCTAGCCAACGCTCGTGAAGAGGTAGAACGGATCGAGATGAACAAAAAAATCCTATATCATTTTGCTAAATTCGCAGTAGTTATTGCGTTATTAATTAAAATATCTGAGCTAATAAGCGGGTGGAAAGCAATAGGCCGGAATCAGTAGGCATGTAAGATGGCTTATTTGTTTACATCTTTTAGCAACAAATATCACGCGTAGCTCGTCGCTCGCTGCGTGACTCTACCTCTCGCTCAGATAATGCTTCCGTTTCTAAGAGACGTAGACATGTAAGCCATCTTACATGCCTACTGATTCCGGCCTACCGCTTTCCACGCGCTCATTAGCTCAGATATTTTAATTAATAACGCAATAACTATTGCGAATTTAGCAAAATGGTATGGGACCTTTTTGTTCATCTCGATCCGTTCTACCTCCTCACGAGCGTTGGCTAGGGTGCTTTGGGACACCCTGTATAAACTATTTTGTTTAAAATGATGTGTACAATCATGTCTTAGAATCACTGAACTATACTACTGGAATGATAACAGACGACGAAAAGCATTGGGGCGAAAGAGACACAGTCCGGCCCAAGAGAGACAGTTGCGAACGGGTATCTTTCCTTTTTTAATTTATTATCCTGTAATATATATGTCTACAAGGCGCGTGAGTAAGAGTGAACGAGAGATACCCGTTCGACACTATGTCTCTATCTAACCATCTGGCCGGTTTTCAGTCGTCTGTTATCATTCCAGATCTATAGTTCAGTGCTTAGAATACTGATCATTCCTCCTGAAACACTCTGTATATACATATATTTATATACATATAAGTATACATATGTATATATAATATACACTGAGAAAAAAATACTGTTGAATCCACAACATCAATGTAATTAAAATTTATTTCATTAATTCAATAATATTATTAATCAGATCAATATGCCATGCTTTTGTTTTACGAATTGAAATCTTTTCTTCAATAGCACAATACTTTTGAAGAATTTTATTATGTCAATTATATATCTACTCCCCTCAAACAAATAAGTACTCACTTTGATTAAATATAAAGTAAATAATTTGTTATTATGTAATTGGATAAATTCAATCTATTAAATTAAATTTTCTGTCAGTTAAACCGCATGAAATAATTAATATAAATCAACAACGTAGTCGATTTGAAACTATCAATACAAATGCACCATCTTGTTGATTTATTAAATAAATTATATAAATCAACAAGATGGTGCATTTGTATTGATAGTATCAAAATTGATTATGTTGTTAATCAATACAAATGTACCATCTTATTAATTTATATAATTTATTTTATAAATCAATAAAATGATGTATTTATTAAATAAATTATATAAATCAACAAGATGGTGCATTTGTATTGATAGTATCATAATTGACTATGTTATTAATCAATACAAATGTACCATCTTATTAATTTATATAATTTATTTTATAAATCAATAAGATGATGTATTTGTATTGATAGTATTAAAATCAACTAAAATATTGTTGATTTATATTAATTATTTCATGTGATTTAACTCGCAGAAAATTTAGTTTAATAGACTGTATTTATATAATTGCACAAAAAATTATTTTCTTAATATTTAGTCAAAGAAAGTATTTATTTGTTCGATGGGAGTAAATATATAGAATTGACATAATAAAATTCTTCAAAACGATACTGTGCTTTTGAAAAAAAGATTTCATTAGATTATATAATTTATATAAAATAAAAAAATTTTTTGTATGACAAATAAATTATTTGTTACACTTAAAAAATTATAATGCATTTTATCCATGCGTTTTTTAGAAATTTGAAATGTTTTTATATTGATTACATATCTGCTTGGTGCAATTGAAACATTGATGCAATCAATCATCGATACTTTTATTTATGTTTGTATTTGCATTTGATTAGAATTCATATATGTATATAATTTAATTAATAAAATATACAAGTTATTTCAATCGTAATATTTTAATTGTTCAAAAACAATCGTAAAATATTTTATTATTGACTTTGTTCCGTCTTGTTCTCACTACATAAAAGAGCGCCTGTTAATCACGTGTTTCGTGCGTGATTCCGCGCCGCTGTGTAGCTGTCGCGGATCCAGGATCAATTCGATAATCCTGGCGCCACTCTTGTTCGGTATTCCGAACCGCGAGCGCTTCGCCCCGCGCCGGATGTCGTCAGCCTAGTATGTTGCGCATGATCCTGCCGATTAGCCAATATCGCGGTCGATTGATCGAGCTGGCAATCAATCATTGGCCGATAAGAATTCGCGAGCGCGGACTTCCGCCTTCTTCCCCGTGACGAGCGTTCGCATTATTAGACAGTGACAATCAGTGTGCGGATCTGAATGAGACAGTGACCATCATCTCGCGGATCCATCGGCAAGTGGCAGTGTCAATCATTTCGCGGATCGGCTTACAAAAGCGACTATCATTTCGCGGATCGACACGACAGTGACACTCATTCCGCGGAACCCGCACGATCGGATAACAGTGCGCAAGTACGAGCAATCGTACTTACATTCAATCAGTGTCGCGGTCAACCCTTTTTAGTAACAATGGAAGGGCTATTAGCCGAACAAAAAGTGACGCTCAAATCGATTACCCGCGCACTGGAAAACTTTAAAAAGATCGGGAAAGACAATTTCACGTACGGAATCGTGCGCACCCGCCTGCAAAAATTGAAGGATGATTATGTTCGATACGAGGATACGCATGCCAAGGTGCTCGCTCTCGCTACCGAGGACTTCGTCGCTACCCACAAATACTTCACCGAGAACAGATTCTCCGCATGTGAAGCAGCGTATTATGCCGCCTCCGATTACATGGCCGACTGGGAAGCGCAGCTGGAACCGCAATCGACATCCACTCCAGATGCTTCATCCATCGTAAGCCAACGTCAAAACTCATTCACATCGCATTCAGCGTTTCAACTTCCGCGTATAAGCTTGCCGAAATTTTCGGGCGATTTCAGCGAATGGGAATTGTTTCGCGATCAGTTCAAAGCATTGATAATAATCGATAACGGCGATCTCGTAGATGTAAACCGCCTGCAATATTTACATTCTTGCGTGAAAGGCGACGCGTTCGATATTGTGCGAAATCTCGCGTTAGTCGATTCGAATTTCAAGGTCGCCTGGGACTTGTTAATCGCGCGCTACAATAACAAAAGACGCTTGGTGCATGAGCATATTCACGCGTTGATATCGCTACCGCAAATTAATTCCGAATCCGCTGTCGCGCTTTCCGCCTTGCGAGATAAAGCGAACGTTGCAATTAAAGCTTTAAAACATCTCGGGCGTGCTGTCGACAAATGGGACGACATCCTCGTATACTTGCTCGTTCAAAAATTCGATACGGCCACTCGTAAGGCGTGGAAATTGCAGCTCGGAGATACAACCGTATATCCCACGTTCGACAGTCCCGAACAGTTTCTAGCATCGCGTATCCGCGCATTTGAGAACATTCTGTTTTTAAGTAAAGGTAAGAATTCGACCCAGCTGTCGGTGCAAAGTCATGTAACAAATGCAAGTGCAATGAAATGTCCCGTTTGTCAGAAGCCACATTTATTATTCGCGTGGAATTTCGGAATAAATCGATTACCGAACGTCGAGAGTTAGCTCAGAAAATTCATTGCTGTTACAATTGCCTGAGTACCAAGCATAATCGAAAGAATTGTCAAAGTAAGCATACGTGTCGACAGTGTCAGCAGAAGCATCACACTCTTCTCCACGAGTTCGAAACGAGTCACGTTAACGAAAAGAGTTCTCCGACCGCGAGCACCTCAAAGGTGGATGAACCCGTCTCGATAAATACGCACGTCGTTTCACGCGTTAACTTCTCTAAAACGAGCATTTTACTCGCGACAGCTTGGATCGCGGTTAGTGGCGCGACCGGCACTAAGGATATTGTGCGTGCATTATTGGACCAAGGTTCGGTCACAACGCTTATATCAGAGCAATTAGCGCAACGCTTGCGACTTAAGCGCTCTCGTATTTCGGTATCTATCACGGGCATCGGTGGTGCGGCTTCCGTCGCCAAACAAGCAGCGAGGATTGACGTTTCGTCTCGCGACATGTCAGGTCCCATGTTGTCAGTGACAGCTTTAATATTAAAGTCACTTACAAATTATGTTCCACAGCGTGTGGAATCTCTCGCAGAGTTGGAATATCTGCGCCCGCTCAAACTGGCCGATAGCGATCCGACGAGCTCGGAGCCTATCGATATCATTATCGGTGTTGACCTTTACGGATCAATTCTTAGATCAGGCATTCGATCGCGATCTCCGCAGGAACCTGTCGCGCAAAACTCCATTTTCGGGTGGATTCTTTCCGAACCTATGCCCACGTAACCAGAGTCCGCATCCATTTCTTTGTCGACGCATCACTGCACAGTGCATGCGGACCTCGATATTCAATTGAAGCGTTTTTGGAAGATTGAAGAGCTCCCTCGTCAGAATCATATCTCTTCGAAGGATATGCGGTGCGAGAAACATTTCGCATCGACTCATTTTCGATCTCCGACTGGGAGATATATTGTTCGGCTCCCGTTCAAAACGGATCCTCCATTGAGCCTCGGCGAGTCAAGGCCGGCGGCTCTCGCCATGTATACTCGTGCAGAGTATCGTTTAAAGGCACGGCCTGAACAGGCTACCGAATACCGCGCATTCTTACAAGAGTATGAACAATTAGGCCACATGATGAAGGTACCATCTCCGTGCCAACATTCGGATCAGATTGTTTACATTCCTCATCATGCGGTCATACGTGAACACAGTGCCACGACACATCTGCGTGTCGTGTTTAATGCATCATCGCCTACTTCAAATGGGTTGTCGCTGAACGACCATCTCATGATCGGTCCTAAGTTACAAACCGACTTGCCGTCGATTCTTACGCGCTGGAGGCAATTCCGCTATGTCTATACCGCGGATATTGCCAAGATGTATAAGCAAATTTTAGTTGATCAACGCGACGCCGATTATCAACGGATTCTTTGGCGACCCGATGTCGACGCTTCGATAGAAGACTATCAGTTGCTAACCGTGACTTACGGTACAGCAAGCGCGCCTTATTTGACTCTCCGCGTCTTAAACCAACTCGCTGTCGATGACGGCGATGACTTTCCTCTTGCAGTGCCAGTTCTTCAACATAACACTTATGTTAATGATTGCGTTTTTGGCGCAGACGATGTACCGCTCGCTCGTCAGACAAAGGATCAACTTGTATCCTTACTCCATAGAGCAGGCTTTCAACTTCGCAAGTGGGCAAGCAACAATCATTCGTTGTTTGCTGACATCGATCCTAATGATCATGGTCTCGCGCAATCCAAGACCCTGCAAACGGACGATTCTCTCAAAGTCTTAGGTCTCAAATGGAATCCACACTCTGACGCTTTTCAATTTGAGATATCGCTGTCAAACGGTGTTCTTGCGACAAAACGCGCCGTTTTATCTACAATCGCTGCCATATTTGATCCACTCGGGTGGCTAGCCCCCGTCGTCATAACCGCGAAGATCTTTATGCAGAAATTGTGGGCATCGCGGTGTGAGTGGGACGCAGTGCTTCCCGAGAAGCTGTTTGCCGCATGGCGTAACTTCTACGCGCACCTATCGACTCTGCGAGAGGTTTCAATTCCGAGATGGACGGGGTACGGGTCCGATACGGTTTCAGCAAAAATTCATGGGTTTGCAGACGCGTCTACTGCCGCGTATGGGGCTGTCGTCTATTTGAAACTAATCAAACTCAATGGATCAGTCCAAATCACGTTGATAAGTGCGAAATCAAGAGTAGCTCCTCTCAAACCTATGACTGTTCCGCGGTTGGAACTGTGCGCAACGGTATTATTAGCTCGCCTAATTGCATTCGTGCAATCTCTGCTCGATACTCCTTCAATGATTTGTCACTGTTGGACAGACTCCACAGTCGCACTAGCGTGGCTCAAGCAATCTCCATCTCGATGGAAGGTTTTTGTGGCCAATAGAGTCCACGAGGTTCAAAGTCAAATTCCGGACGCAATATGGCATCACGTTGCCTCACAGCAAAATCCTGCAGATCTCGCGTCACGAGGCGTCAATCCGGCCGACATAAGAGAGCAGTCATTATGGTGGCAAGGCCCCGCGTGGCTTAAGTTGTCGTCGACTCAATGGCCGGAGGAAACTGGCTCTGCATAGCAGAGTCGCTGCCGGAAGTACGCGTTCATGTACATATCGCTCAAACACCCAACGAATGGGAATTAATGACGCGGTTTTCTTCGTGGACGAAATTACTTCGAGTCACCGCATATATAATTTGATTCACGCAACGCATTCGGTCTCGCCGGTCACAGCAACTGGCAAGCCACGAGCTCAGGTGAAAGTCACCGAAGTATCGCTGTCGCTAGAACCGGATGAAATCGACTCCGCGCGAAAATTTTGGTTAAAGTATATTCAACAGCAGCTGTTTTCGAAAGAGCAGTTACTTCTAAAAAGCGGTAAGTCCGTGCAAAAGGGTAGCAAACTAGCTTCCTTAAATCCGTTTATCGACAACGATGATTTAATTCGAATCGGCGGCCGGCTCTGCCATTCCAAACTCGCAGAAAGAACGAAGCATCCAATCGTGCTCGCATCGCATCCATTGGTCTCGTCTCTTATCCGTCACATTTATCTACAAGCTGTGCACGCCGGGCCGCGATTAACGCTGTCGATGCTTCGCGAAGAATTCTGGTTGTTACGCGCTCGCCAAACCGTACGTTCAGTTCTTTACCGCTGCATCGCCTGCACTCGTGAAAAGGCAACAGTCGTTCACGAGTTAATGGGCAACCTTCCGGATTATCGAGTTCGCCCTGTTGCTCGCGTTTTTTCTCACTTTGGACTCGATTATGCCGGACCTATTCAAATACGGTTGACGCCTGTATGAGGACACAAATCGCGAAAGGCGTATATCGCGGTATTCATCTGTATGACCGTCAAAGCGACTCATCTTGAGTTAGTAGGCGACTTATCGACGTCTGCTTTCTTGCCTGCTTTCGATCGGTTCTGTGCTCGTCGAGGTATTCTTATCGCAATGTACTTGGACAATGCAACAAATTTTCAGGGCGCTCAACGCGAACTCGCTACCGCTTGGCGTACGGCTACTCACGATCCGAATACCTTAAACAAATTCGCGGAGAGAGGCATCAGATGGAGATTCATTCCTCCGTCCTCTCCACATTTCGGTAAATTATGGAAGGCCTGCGTTCGGAGCGTTAAGTTTCATCTAAAACGCGTAATCGGTCCTTATACGCTCACCATCGAAGAGATGAGCACATTATTATGTAAAGTCGAAGCGTGCTTAAATTCACGGCCGCTCGGGCAAATGTCGGAAAATTACGATGATTATAACGCGCTCACTCCGAGCCACTTTCTAATTGGTTGCTCACTTATGAGTATGCCCGAAGCGTCTTTACTCGACGAAAAGGAAACGCGTCTCACCCGATGGCAACTCATCCGTCAAATGCGCGATAGTTTGTGGAAGCAATGGTCGCAGGACTATCTGCACACGTTGCAACAACGTCCAAAGTGGCGTGAAGTGCAAAAATTAGCCCGGATAAGGCGCCTAGTACTGTTGCGCAATCCGCTAGCGCCTCCCTGCGCCTGGGAGCTCGGGAGGATCGAGGAATGCCATCCTGGAAACGATAAATTAGTCTGGGTAGTTACTGTCAAGACAGCTCGCTCAAAATACAAGCGAGCCATTACAAAATTGTGCTTTCTACCGATTGATGTAAATTTTACCCATGAGTCTTCGGATGACATTCCACGATCAAACTCTGCTTATGTACATAAAGATTAATTTCCGTTGTCGAGTTTCTTTGTAAATAATTGTTGTTATAAATGTAAATAAATGTAGTGTTATGTTGCGCACTCATGCACCAATCAACCTCGTCACGGCGGGCGGCGCGATTTCGATTTAAATCTTTCGGATATACTATCCGAGGCAGGCGGTATGTTCCGTCTTGTTCTCACTACATAAAAAGGCGCCTGTTAATCACGTGTTTCGTGCGTGATTCCGCACCGCTGTGTAGCTGTCGCGGATCCAGGATCAATTTGATAATCCTGGCGCCATCCTTGCTCGGTATTCCGAACCGCAAGCGCTCCGCCCCGCGCCGGATGTCGTCAGCCTAGTATGTCGCGCATGATCCTGCCGATTAGCCAATATCGCGGTCGATTGATCGAGCTGGCAATCAATCATTGGCCGATAAGAATTCGCGAGCGCGGACTTCCGCCTTCTTCCCCGTGACGAGCGTTCGCATTATTAGAGAGTCTTGTACCGCAGCAAGAGGCACGTGTGAGCGCTAGCAAATTTCGCAAAGTCGCCGTTCGGTCAAATCTCCGTCAATAGTTACCGAGCTTCGCTAGACGTGACGAGCATTGTCCTCGCATTGTCATCGCATTCTTGTACATCAAGACAAGTCAGCAACGCGCGAGACTCAGCAATTCAATTCTGTGCCGGTTAACGACAAGTACAAAACGGCGCAGCTCCGGTCGCGAGGATCAACTCGACCCTCGACCGAAGCTGAACATTCGCGAGATCTGCTCATATGGAGTTACACGCGGTGCTCCGCTACTTATTGTGATCATTAATTTAATCAAGGTGTCGTGTTTTTTATGTGCGGCCTTTTCACTCGCAGTCGTTCGCAAGGAACATTCTCGCCATTATCGTGCTCTCACGTGGCCCGTTACCACTCTGTACAATTTGTTATTGACATTGTCGTGAAGAAATCCTGTGTCGTCTAAACCTCAGTGCCGAATTGAATCATTCACCTGTCTTGGGAGAGAATTTGCCGCATTTCCACACTGACTTAAATAAAAATTTCTTTAAAATTTTAAGATGTCTGTTAAAAATTCAAAAGAAATTAATCTCATTTACATTTAAATCAACTGTTTTATTGTTTGTAAAGAAATTATTACCATACGTACATGGCGGCAAGTTGCCATGGCATATCAACTACATCTACATGGTAAAAAATAGTCCCCAATACTCTCGCATATATAATGAATTGAACTGCCTCGTTTTGTCAAAATAATTCTTTTATATGATTTATTATGATAATTTATCATAAATGCAACATTAAAAATTTTTTCTAATTGTAAAAAAATATATCAAGTACCAAACAAAATGAACAATAAACGTGCAAGGCATGCGTGAGCAATGCGCGATGCCAGAACGGGGTCCCGGCTCTCACGCACACAATCAGAGAAGCCCGTACATGTGCTGCGCATAGCTCCTCCGAGGAGTTCTGCGCAGCACATGTATGGGCTTCTCTGATTGTGTGCGTGAGAGCCGGGACCTCGTTCTGGCATCACAGTGCGAGCGGCATTTGGCCGGTACAGTGAAGGGAATGATGCAAAAGTACTGAGCACGTGTACATCTCATTTCTGGTATCACTGATGCAATACTTTGTAATGTGCAAGTCGTATCGTGTCATAGCTCGTAGTGTCTTTTCTAATCTTAGCAACAATTTCTGCTAAGAAAAAGATATTTCTTTTATATTAGTGCAATAAATTCAGTGATTATGACCGACAAAGAGACAATAGATCTTTTAAAAGAATGGGGCTTTGAAGCTTTATCCAACATTTTAAAGGTAAGTATTATTATTATAAAATAAGTATGGTTATTATATATAGAGTTTAATTGTGTGAAATAAAATAATTAGCGTATTTTGAGTAACAAATATAGAACAGACCGGCATAATACGTTATAGTTGCATAATTACGTAATTTTACATAACTTTTTTTTCTTTTATACTTTATACATTATATACGAAAATAAAATTAGAAAATACAAAAATTTATTATTAACAAATTAACTTTAATGTAATTATAAGGATTTTTTAAATTCAATAACATTATTAATCAAATCAATATATGGCGGATTGAGATTTGATTAATAATGTTATTGAATTAATCAAATCCATTCTAGTTAGACTGATGTTATTGATACATTACTTTTTTTGTGTATTAGAATGTACGAGGCAGATACAGATAATAAAATAAAACAGATTTTGCAAAAAGATTATAACACATATTACATCTACATATTGTATATTTGTTCATATTTTTCATCTTACTTATTATCATATATTAACATTCAACATTTTGTGTTTCTTTTTACTTTTGAATAAAACGAGCTTTCTTGATATAATCATTTTTTGTTATGTAGCAGAGAAAATTGATAAAACATTGTTGAAATGCTTAACACCCGATTTAATCAAAGAACTAATTCCAAATATTGGTTTGAGGATGCGCTTCACAATAAAATGAAAAGAAAATTTTGGGATCCCCAATAATGTAATTGTATTTTTTATAAATTATTTAGCGAATCTTATCATTATATGTTGCAAATAATAAAGATTTTTTTTAAATAAGAAGTTAATGGAAAGAGATTATCTTAATTATCCAATGATTTAATTGAAGAAAATAATTGTTCTGATAGTGATGCTTTTATCATTTTAATTACACTTTATTTCATTTCATCTTTATTCTAACACTATAAATATCATCGAATATAAATATAATTTACTTGCAAGAATATTTTTTTAATCAATGTATGTATGTATGTATGCGTTTATTCGTCCCCGCAGGGTTTGAAGGCGCTTTTCAGGAGCGGTCCCGAACCTTTACAAAGTAATCTCATTCCCCTTCGCGGCCTGGCTGTATGCGACCCTTACAACCTCGTACCCTCCTCCCTCACGTTTCCCATCCCCTTTCCCTCCCCCTGCCTTCTTCTTCATATCCTCATGCCTCTCATATCTCCTTCTTCTCTCCTTCCCTTCTGCATTCTTCTATCCTCGCCCTTCTTATTCCTTGCTGTTTCCTCCTTCCCTTATCTTCCTGCCGTCTCCCCCTCATCTTAGACAGCCATTTCGTCTCCTCGCAACCTTCCTCTGAAAAGTATAACGAAACAGGACAGAGCGTGATAAGAACATGACAAGTCACGACAAAATAGGATACTATCACAGTCTCCAACTCCACCCCATCCTGACCTCCCTTCCATCCTCTCCCCCTCCCTTCCCCACCTGCCTTATACCTCCTTAACCTCTCTCCACACCTCCATCTCGTCCCACTTCCATTCCCTGCCCTCCACCCATAATCCCCTGCTATCAAACTCTACCCTTTTTCCCCTTCCCCTCTCTAACCTTGCTCTCTCCTTGATCCTCCACTTCATTTTCCTCTCTTTCCTCGTTAGATCCTCATCCACTTCCATTCTCCATCTTCTCCCAATCTCCCCTCTTTTTTCTAATATCTCATCCCTATCTCCCTCCTCCTCCATTATGACCAGCAGCAACCTCTTTCCTCCTTCCCCTATCCTCTCCTCCACCTCCCTTAACTCCACCTTTCTTCCCAGGATCCTTTCAATCATCAGTTTCAGCAACCTTCTCCTTTCTTCGAAACTGTCCCCCTCCAACCCCCTCCACACCAGGTTCCTCCTTCTTTCCCTCCTCACCTGCTCCTCCAATTTCTCTCTCGCCTCCCTTTCTCTCTCCCTCTCTCCCTCTCCTCCTCTTTTTTCCTTTTCCTTTCTATTCTGTCCTCTAACTTATTCCATAACTCCCAATCCCCCTCCTCCTCCCCCGCCTCTTCCTCCTTCACACTCTCCCACCAGCTATCCCCCTCTTGACCCCCTTTTGCTATCCTTTTCTCCTCCCTATCGCCTTTCTCTCCTTTTCCTCCCCCCTCTCCTCCTCTCATCTCTCTCTCTACCCTGATACCCTTCGCAACCTTATCCCCCTTCCTCCTCTCCATTCTCATACCCTCCATCATTCCCCCTGCCCCTGTCTGCTCTTTCCACTCTCCCCCCTCCTTGCCCCCTTCGACCTTATTCTTCCCTGCTTCTCCCCCTATCATTTTCCCCATCCTCTTGTCGCTCGCCCCCTCACTTTCCTCTCCCTCCCCCTCACTTCCCCTGATCACTCTACGGCCCCTTTTCTCTTCTCCCCCTTCGTCCTTCTTCCTCCTCTCATCATCTTCCTTCTTCCTCCCCTTTCTCTCGTTCTCTACGTCTGCACCTTTGTCCTCTTCTTCTGTCGCTGCCTCCTCTCTCCCGCTTTCCAACCTGTCGCCTTCTTTCTCCTCTTCCCGTGCTCTCCATCCTCTCTCTCTCAAAAGCCTCAGCTCCCTCTCTATTCCTCTCATTCCTTCCACGATCCCGCTCAAGCCTTTCCTTATCCCCTTCAGCGCAATCAACCAGTCCTCTTCCCAGCCCATAATCTCACAATCTCACCACTTTCTCTCTTTTAGCCTTTCTATACTGCGACCTCCACGCACTACTACGTATCACCATTAGCCCATCGCAACACGTGCTCACTCACATGGCCCACCGGCTTTTCTGTGTCGTCCTCACCTGTCGTCCCAGCATCTCGTTCTACCGCCGGCCGATAACACTCTCCTCCGTCAATTCCTTCCCTACCGACCATTTCTTTCCACGGTTCTTCTTTCTCATCTGTCCTCCTCATCGTCACCATCTCTCTCCCTTTCGCGCTCCTTCCTTGCCGACTCGCTCCTTCTCTCAGTTCCTCTCTCTTCTGCTCTTCTTTTCCGTCGCCACCGTTTCCCTTTCCTTCTCTGCTCCGATATCTGCTGACTCCGCTTTTCCGACTCCTTTGCACCCATCTAACTCTCCACATCCTGCATCCCCAACACCTCCTCCATTTTCTCGAGTTCCTCTCATCCTCTTCCAGCATTACCTCCACCCGCAGATTCCCACACTCCTCCCAACATCACTTCCTTCCCCAAATTCCTTCACTACACCGAACACACGTCAGCTCTCTTCAACCGCCATTTTCCTCCTATCAATATTTTTTTAATCAATATTTAGTTTTTTTACTCAAAATATGCAATGTTTAGTTTTTTATTAAAATATCCAATTCATAATTATCCCTTTATTAACTTGAAGTATTATGTTAAATAAACTATATTTTTTAAATATAATTGGTATATTTTAAATTCCATTTTAGAAGTGTATGTTTAATTCTTTCTTATACTATAAAATCTTATTCCATTTTTACACAAATTTATATCAGAATTGTAATATTTTATTTTATATTATGAAATTGATTTTATACATTATATATTTTATAAAATTTATTTTATATTGTTTTGTGACATTTTTTATTATTATAATTATATTTTACTTTATAAATATTTACACGAAGAACAACACAATAGTACCGATACGGTGAGCTCAACTTCATCTTCCGATTCAGAGGAAGAAAACAATGATTCTAACGTTTTGAAAAGGCAAAAATTTTTCGTTGGAAAAGAAATGTATAGAAGATTTCAACGGCCTACTGTCCGTGAAATATTGAAACAAAATGAACAAGGTCGCTTGATATTACGAAATTATTCTCAAACTAAATCGCTTTGAAAGTATTCCCGAAATATCCTTCTTGAATTAATAGTATCGCATCTATTAAATACTGTTAATGGGTAAGTTAAATATTTTACATTTCGATGAATATTTAGGCAGAATATCTTTATTATTTCAATGATTATATAAAATATTAAAAAATTTAATATTTTTTATGACAGTCCAGTCAATAAACATGACTTTCTGCATCTTGCGCAAGGAATAGTAGAAATATTTCCGTCAGAGGATATACATTATGTTGCGCCGATATCTATAAAAGAGTCTCGAAATCGAAAATCTATATCTGTACGAGGCAAACTCGTGGATAAATACTGAAATAAACTTCGACAAAGTAAACGTATTCTTATAGAGAATTCTGCTACAAGTTCTACTGATCAAGAAAGCGGATCATGTAACGAGAGTAAGCACTATTTCCTTATTTTTAACAGTATTTTCTTATTTTTTTATCATTATATGCATTGTATAATTCCATTTCTAGTTACAAATGAAGTATTGGAAACATTTATTAAATGGTTGGAAAATAATCAAGAACCATGGGATGTGGTTCTAAGTCATTGGAAAGCTACAGTTTCTATTCGTCTAAATGATATTCGAAAAGACAGTAGCAAGACAATTTATCTAAAATATTAAAAAAATGGCCGATTTTATATCATCCCATGGGCTGGCTATTGATACGTAAAGATTTTAAATATTTAGAATTGTGTGCAATAGATGATGCCATTAGCCAATGGCCCGTTTTTTCGAAATCTGCGAACAATTTGTCCTCTTGAGAAAAAGAAAAATCTACGAGTACAAAAACTGTTAGAAATATTAGAAAGTGATCAAAGCGATGGTATTACGCAATATTATTTCACAAAATTAACATTATATTTTATATAATTTCTCACAAGTAATCTCTATTATGTTTGTGAAAATAGAATCCAAAGCTATAGTGCAATTGTGCGCATTATCTTATATGATTCCTCCAAGGGGACGGGTTAGAACGAAGAAAGGCCATTGGAAACCATCAATGATAGAATGTGAAGATAGTCTTGTCATACATGTTAAAGTATGATTTAAATTCTTGTGTGTTTAGTGTAAATAATAAATTTGCTGCTTATTACAGATAATATTATGATTTCAGAACGCTGGAGATATAAGTAATATCCAACAGAAACGAATTGATACGATATTTGAAATGAATTTATCGCTTCAACCATACATACTTGTCGTTGGATGTATCTTGGACAAAATATCATCGTTTTTTGTATTGGTAGATAAAGTCTTATACAAAGTATCATCGGCGTTTGAAGCAATTGATACTTGTTTTAAAATTTTCCATGTGCTAAATGCTACATATCCAAGTGACCATATATGGCTGTTGATTCAACGTGAGCTATATCAATTTACGACAAAAACTGATAAGTGTCCATCATATATTATAGAGATAATAACTGCGTTAAAGAACACTTTAAAATAAGTTTAAAATAAGTTTATTCAAAAGAATCTTAAAGGACTATATATTAATATATTTAATAATCTATAAATCGCGTTTGCACAATTAATTCATAATATTTTATACGTGCAAGTACTCAATGCATTGTCGGTTTATTCATTTTCATAAGTAAAATTTTTTGAAACTATTATAATATGATTTCAATACGTATGAAACAGTACTCTTCTTAATTTAAAATATTAAATTGTAATATTACTATCACTGGAATAACAGTGATTACGTATACTTAATTTTATTTCTTAAAATATTAATTTCACATTTTTATATTTACATTTAAAAATTTAATCATTTGTAGAACGTTAACTTTTAGCCAAGATGTTTTTTGTCCATTTCTGAATCGTGTATTTGTATTAAAAGTTTGAAGGCTCATTGAAAATTAAAACATTGTACGAAACTATATTCTTCTTTTAAATGCCAACAGAAGTCATGTCCTCGTATCTTTGGTGACATTCATACTTTTTCAAACACTTATTTAGAAGTCATTCAGAAAAAAACAGAACAAAAAGCTATACAGAAAAAAAAAACAGTTCAAAAAAAACAATACAGAAGAAAACAGTATTACAATTGATACATCGCATACGAACCCTAATACTGAAATAAGCGAAAATATTGATGAAGCAATGTACAATTCATCCTTAGAGTCAACTCAAACATCAACTTCTTGTAACATTAATAGTTGCGATAATACTTTAAATATTACAATTGAACAATTTGCAGAAAAGATCGCAAAGACTTCGGCTTTATTTGTAGTAAGCTTATATTCTAGACCATCATTACCGCGTGTACTTTGTCAGGAAATGATTAATTCAACAAAAACTTTTCTTGATTGTGTTAAAATTATAGAAAACAAGTATAAGTTTATTGAGTTAAATTCTCATTCAGATTTGAATTCTATGTTTCATACTTTATATAATGCATTTACAGATTATTCTTCGGAATACAAAACAATGCTTTATTTCAAAACATTAAATTGTTTAATAGAACCACAAGAAATATCTATCGGCACGTTTATCGATTCTAAACGTATGAAAACCGGTAGACAAGTTCTCGTAAGAAATAAAAAGATATGCATTCTACCTCTTGAAAAAATACTAAAGAAATTCCTAGAGTTGCCAAATGTATATAACAAAATAACATCTAATATAAAAAAAATTATGCCCGATTGTCTCGTCCGGATGGAAAACTATGTAGTCGTGCTCCTGCACGCTCCCTGACAACAGAATTCAAAGCCTCAAAAGCAAAAGGGGGCGCCCTCAAGCTTTCTGCGCGCGCCCCCGTTCCTCGTTGTGTTCTGTTCGTTAAACTGTACAACACGTTTCGCCTCATTTCGGCTTTTATTGTGTTTTATTCGCAAGAACCTTATCGGTTAAGATGCCGAAGTATAAGAGCAGTAAGCAAAGATTCTCGAGACACTCAGGAGAGGAGAAGATGTATCACAAACACCGTTCGCGAGCCTATTCGCATGACAGAAAATCTCGAGAGCGTTCGCGACGCAGCAGGAGATCACGCAGTGCCCGTTCTTCGGACAGAGGAGAGTCGTCGAGGGATTCATTAGTTCGGGACAATTACTCTAGAGATAGATGCACTCGGCTTCTCGAGCAGGTACGCAGCCTTATCGCTCATAACCTCCAGGGGTGCCTTTCAGAGGTTAGGTCGCTTACGAAGACCGTTTCGTCCGGCGATGACGATATGGCACCGTCCATGATACCGGCTGTAAAACCAACAGCAGAAAAACAGACGGTCGCACAAGCTGACCGGGGCGTCGTACCAGATATGTCCACTTGTCGACCCACCTATTTATTTTTTCGTGGCAAAGAGTGGACATAACCGACTGTTCTATTCTGCGTTGGTTATTTTTTCAGTAGTACTGGAGCCCACTAATGGGGACGATCCATCCGTAGATGACGTCCCGGATCCTCAGGATCTTGAGACTCATTCAGAGTCTCAGGCCGTGACCAAAGAATTGTTCGAAAAAGACCAAGCACTTTCTACGTCGTCCGCCTGGAATCCTCTCATGCTAAGCTCGGTCCAGACCGAGGCTCGAGTTGGTCTGAGCGAAGACATACGTTCCGGCCTGCTTTCCAAATATGAAGTAAAAGCGGACCTGGCGGCGATAGCCCCGTCTAAGCTTAACAAAGAGTTAGTCCCCGCCTTAGCTCCCTTAGTTATTAAACGTGACGAGTACCAGGCACGGTCACAGGCTCAGGTGAGAGCTTGCCTTAATGCTTTCGGCTCAGGCATTTCAATTTTATTAAAACCAGAGGTCTTACATGACCTCAACGACAAGGCACGTTCTGCTTTGTCGTTCCTCTCAGGGGCATGCATTTACTCGCGGACCATCACTTTCATCTCTCCTTAGCTAGAAGGGCCTTCACCAAGCCCTCCTTTAATATTATTGGCAAAAATGCCGCGGAAGCAGCTACCATTGATGAATTCTTATTTGGACAAAATTTTGCGGAGACCCTCAAGGCAGCGCAGGCATGTGAGAAGGCCGGACGCGAGATATCCAAGGCGACATCTTTGGTGGAAAAGAAGACCCTTCAGCCCGTACGCCAACGAGCCACTCAACGACGTCCTCAGGCATCAGCGCCTAAAACGCACTTCCCGGGAAACCGGAGGGCTCCTGTTCGTCCATCGACAGCTCGCCAACCAGGAGCCTCTTATCACAGGAGCCGTCACCCTCGCTCTCAATCCCGGTCACATCATCGATAAGTGACGTAAGTACGGCGGGTCGCCTCCGTAATTTTTTGGCGCAGTGGGCAGATATTACTGCCGACCGATCGATTTTAGAAGCTATACAGCGCTATCGTCTCCCTTGTACATCTTCACCTCCGCCAAGAGCTTCTCTGAGTGAGATGGAATTTTCGAGATCTACTGAGGAATTTTGTCAGTCGGAAATAGATCGTCTTTTGCGCAAAAAAGCTATAGAACCGGTCGAACCCCGCACAGATCAATTTCTATCATAATTTTTTCTAGTCGATAGGCCATCAGGTGGTAAACGCTTTATTTTAAACTTACGAGAGTTAAATACCTTAGGCCGCCGCATTTTAAATTGGAGGATTGGCATACGGTTATTCGCCTTATGTTACCGGGATCCCAGATGGCTACTTTAGATCTGAAAGACGCCTATTTGCTGATCCCCATAGAAGAACAGCATAGAAAGTATCTCCGTTTCCAATGGCGCAATACTACCTATGAATACACTGCATTACCTTTTGGGTTGTCGTCAGCTCCATATATCTTTACGAAGATCATGCGTCCCGTCGTCTCTTATCTTCGTTAAAGAGGCTTTCAGTCGGTCATTTATTTGGATAATTTTCTTTTCTTCGGCTCATCCCCTGTGGAATGTAGAGCTAACGTGAACGCCTCCCTGAATCTACTTCTCTCCTTGGGCTTCAGGATAAATTATTCGAAATCTCAGTTACAACCATCAAATATTTGTAAATATTTAGGTTTTGTTTTTGACTCTAACGAACAATCGATTTCAATTCCTTTGCGCCGTTAAGAAAAATTGTTAAGCTTAATATCGAACATGGTCCAAAAGTCCAGATGTTCTATAAGGGAATTCGCTAGCATAATAGGATTGCTTATTTCGGTATGCCCAGCCGTCCAATATGGTCTCTTATATACTAAGAAATTTGAACGTGAATAATTTCTAGCGCTGGTCAAGTGCAACGAAGACTTTTTAGCAGTCATGGAAATCCCCTCCCATCTGCAATCAAACTTCATATGGTGGATTAATGTTCTGTCGAACCCCGGCCAGTCCAATCGAATCCGTTCGGGCAGATTTGTTCGGAAAATCTTTTCTGACGCGTCTCTGAACGGTTGGGGAGCGGCTTGCGGCAAGTCGCGTACACACAACTGGTGGTTGGGGGGGGGGAGGCGGAACAGGTCCCTTCACATTATTCACTGAAACTTAGGGCAGCCTTTAACGCCCTTCGTTGCTTCGCAGCCAACCTGCACAATTGTGATCTCCTTCGTATTGACAATACAACCACGATAGCCTACATTAATCTACATCACATTATTTTACTCACAAAATTATAGTTTTAAATAGAACATTTCTCGGCAAAATCGAAAAGCATTCCCTATTTTGTTTTGAATACCCATTGTGTATATGTAAAAGATGTGTATGAAAGATATATATTACTTTTATCATAATCCGTGTAATCCGTGATATATTAATTAAATTTTATCTTTGTCGTTTTCTTTACATTATTTATATTTATATAACATTTGTTTTGCAAATTTCAGTTATCAACTGTAGTTGTCGTAATAGTTCAGCTGTATTTTCGGAAATATTTTTATCATAAATATGTACCATGTTCAATATTAAGTAAAGTATGTGCGCTTTTTTCCAGTTTAACACTAGAAATACCGAACAGTTATTTTCGATCGTTTTGATTTTTTAATTTAATATCCTGTGTTTTATCGTAAAAATAGTTTTGAAATTTTCTGAATTTTTACTAATTGTTTTCTTTATTCTAATAGAAAAATTTATTCTATTTATTCGGCCATAAACACGGCCAATAGAATATTAGTTTAATAATATATTATATTCTCTCTTATATCTTATAACTATCCTTTTATATCTATTTAAGTCTATTCTTTCTACCTATCCTCTGTTCTATCTACATTCTTTGGAAATGTAAAAAATTATTTTCTTTAATATTATATTAAAATTATTACATATATAATATTATATTATTATTATATAATTATTATATCTAATATAATATTAAAGAAAACATTTTCTTATATTTTCTCTTGACGGAAGAGACTACCACTTTCTCGCGGTTTCCGTTTAACAACAACATGTACGTTGTTTATTTACAAAAAAGATTCACAATAGAATAATTCATATTGCAAAAATAATTTTTATCTTTTTTTCTTTTACTACGTGTACTTACTATTAGCAAAGTAAAAAATGTAATATCAGATTTGTCCGAAAAAACCCATAACATATAATTTAATTTTTTATTTAATTTTTCTTGTGCTGACAATAAGTAATCTTTTTAAATTAATAACAGATGAGTTTTTGAAAAAAGGCGTACACGTTGGCCAAGAGTGGATTTCTATTATTTATACTCTTTCTATTCTTTATTTCTTTAATTTGTTTATATCTTTTATGTGCAGAATAAATTCAATGTATTCAGAATATTTTTTTAATTAATATAATGTAGAAATTTTGACCACCAGTGATAAAATTAAAAAAAAAAAATTAACACCCTTCACTCGACCGTACTGGCAAATTCTGTTTATTATTAAGTGCACATCACAACGTTTCGACCTTAGTTTTAGGTCCTTATCAAGTGATCTATAAATGATAAGAAAAAGCACGAAGAACAATTAATATTACAAATAGTAGTAACGAATGATTAAGATACAATATTGAAAAATAGATATGTACTTGCGAAATATAATTATACTTTATAGATGTCAAAGGATAGAAAATTCATTGTGTCAGATAGACAAACACGTCAGATACATTAGACGAACTGAGAGGAACTAAACAACCTTTATTATTAAGTCAACTAACTTAACTAATCTTTATTATTTAGACAACTAACAAAACAAATTCGCTTATTAAATCTTGGCTCAATAACGACTTGATTAATGACTCTACATATAAACAGTTAAATACCACTAATGGCAATTTACCACGTTGTTATGGATTGCCGAAGGTCCACAAAAATGGTTTTCCTTTGCGCATCATTGTGTCGTCACTAGGCAGTCCTGTATACAATGTCGCTAAATATGTTCATAGTATCTTACATCAGTCCATTCCACAACCTAAATCTCATGTCAAAGATGGCTGGTCATTCACTTCTAATTTAAAAGACAAAATTATTAATGACGATGAAATTTTAATTTCACTCGATGTCACTGCATTATTTACCAATGTCCCTAAAGAATTAGTGTTGAGCGCTATTGAGAAACGGTGGAATGACATCTCCCCTAACACTGATTTTAGTCTGCCTCAATTTTTATATGCAGTTGAATTTATCTTGGATTCGACCAGTTTTTCGTTTAATGGACAGTTCTATGAGCAGATTTTCGGCAGCCCAATGGGTTCTCCTCTTTCACCTATCTTGGATGATATTGTGATGGATGACTTGGAGACTCATTGCTTATCTCAATTAAGTTTTAATGTTTGGACGTATTATAGATATGTTGACGATATTTTTGCCATCATCCCGATTACAAAAATTCATGAAATTACTGAGACATTTAATAACTATCACCAGCGTTTACGTTTCACTTATGAGGTTGAAGTAAATGGATGTATAAATTTTTTAAACACAACGATCATACGTTCTAATGGGAAACTGTTAACTAACTGGTATAGAAAAAACACTTGCTCTAATAGATATATTAATTTTTATTCCAATCACCCATTTAAATACAAAATGAACACTATTTTTAATCTCGTTGACTCTGCGGTTTTATTATCTGATGATCAATTTCATGATAACAATATAAAAATAGTGAAACAAATATTGCTTAATAATTGTTTCCCAGAACATATTATCGATTGGTTTGCTAATAAGAGACTCCATTGTTTAAAGAATCGTTCCGTCAATAACCTGAGCATAGACAATGATAGGATCACCACTACCTCCTTCATCTCATTACCATACGTAGAAAGTTTAGGCAATATTGATAGAATTTTTGAAAACATGGGGTTTAACGTTGTACATAACATACCAAATAAACTAAATAATGTAATTAAACTTGGGAAGGACAGATTGCCCACCGACAACAGAACCGAGATAGTTTACCAAATTAACTGTAAAGATTGTGATTCCTCTTACATTGGACAGACGAAGAGACATTTAACGACACGCGTTAAACAACACTTTAAGAATATTAAAATGCATTCGAGCAATCTTTCTGTCATTAGTAAACATAAAATTGAATTTAACCATGATTTCGACTGGGCTAATCCCAAGATTTTACATAATGAAAAACATGTTAGAAAAAGAGAGATTGCCGAAATGTTCTACATCAAGAAAAACAACAACACTTTAAATTTACAAAAGGACACAGACAATTTAAATAACATATACGACTTAATAATAAAGGTTGTTTAGTTCCTCTCAGTTCGTCTAATGTATCTGACGTGTTTGTCTATCTGACACAATGAATTTTCTATCCTTTGACATCTATAAAGTATAATTATATTTCGCAAGTACATATCTATTTTTCAATATTGTATCTTAATCATTCGTTACTACTATTTGTAATATTAATTGTTCTTCGTGCTTTTTCTTATCATTTATAGATCACTTGATAAGGACCTAAAACTAAGGTCGAAACGTTGTGATGTGCACTTAATAATAAACAGAATTTGCCAGTACGGTCGAGTGAAGGGTGTTAATTTTTTTTTTATTTTTTTAATTAGTAATTTTACGTTTTTACACGAGATCTAATAGACGGAACCAAGCCACTAACGTGATCCTCGAGACGTTAGCTGTAGCTATAGCTCGAGAAAGAGACAGCGGATTGTATGTCTGCGCTCTTCTACTTCCTGAAGCTGACCGAGAGCCGAGCGCACACGTACACGGCTCTTTTCTTGTGTGCGCTACCCTGTGTGGAGACATGCTGTAGCAGCGAACAGTGTCTCGAAACTGGCATCACTGCTGTGTCTCTTGTGTAAGGCATAGCCTTACCACCAGCCATCTTGCGCATGGCTTACGATGCGTGCGCGTCGCTCGCGTGAATAGAAGTGTGACGTCACTGTGGCGTGACAAGCACCTATTGGCTAAGCGTCGTCACGTGACCGTGGCTGGCCGGGGCTCGAGCTCCCGGCAACGTGCACGAGCTGCGACTCGTGTTCCGGCGATCGAAGAGTGACCACGTGCGTAGATGGTCATCCCCTCGCGTCTTACCCGAGATCCGTACCCGTGTTCGCGCTATCGTTTGTACGCGTTTGCGTTAATTAACCAGTTATTGCTAGTATATAAATATATATCGTTCATTGCAATCAAGTGTAATTATTACTACCAGACCAAGGATTTCTCCTTACGGCTTCTACCTCCTGACTATCCGCGGCCATTCATGGCCGCTTAACCCGCCGAAATACCCTTACAGCTTCAGAAGTGGGATATTCCCGTGGTTCTTTTACGCTTGTTCAATTTTGCTGGTCTGGTTTACTTGGCGCGAAGTGATACGGCATAGCCGTTGTTCGCGCGCGTTATTACGCCATCGTGCAGAAAATAGTGCGGTGTGCTCTGCAGTCTTCGTCACGAAGACTGCAGAGCACACCCGCCGCGAAGTATTACGGCGTAGCCGTTGTTCGCATGCGTTATTACGCCATTGCGCAGAAAGTAGTGCGGTGCGCTCTTCGGACATTCTTACCCGCCTGTGTAGTATTATAGTCCACGTGCGTTATCACGCCATATTCGGATATATGCGCCTTATATGCCACCATATTGAACAATCAACAAGTGTTTTGTGTGGCGTGCTAGAACACATTTTTCTTATATTAATATCACATCAAGTGTTTTATACTGTTTTTCATCACTAGAAGATGATGTCCCGCAAGCAGTTGGACAAGTTTACATTGGCTAAACTCCAGGACGAGCTTCTGCATTTTGGGATCACCAACCCACCTAACAATCATACAGCATGCGTAGACATGGTATTGGACTGTCTGGAAAAAAGCACGTCTAATAGAAATACTATGAGCAGTCAAGCTCAAGAAGCTGACGGAACAGCAGATTCACCAAAATCATCTACTGTCCAACCTTCATTAGAGGTCAGTAATATTTTATCTAGTCAAGCTTCTAATCAAATCTCTCAAAAATCTGCTTCAGATAATATGCTGTCGCAATTTTGCTTATTGATGCAATAGCAAATGAAAATCCAACAGAGTCAAGCCTTGCAACAGCAAAAAATGTTTAAACAGATGTTGTCTGCGTTAAGTAACAGCAATGCTACAACCACAAACCAAAGTCAAGTTGGTCCGCAACCTGCCCCGTTCCATGAACTGGATCATTGTACTACAAAGTATCTGAAAACTTCTCAATGGTTTCAAGTAATGCAACCAAATTTTTAACCTCGCAGATTCCTCAATTTGGAGGAACGGAGGAAGACAACGTTGAAATATGGTTGGAAAAATTGGAGAGCGTGGCTGAGATTCATGGAATGTCGCAGGCAGTCATGCTGTCCGCAGCCATCTGAAGACTTGTTAAGACAGTTCATCGTTGGTTTGACCACAGCACAGGCACCATCAATAGATCTTGACCTCTGTTTAGAGTTGCAATTGTTAGCCGCTTCAAAAGGAAAATTTATCATAGTGTAGTGTTGCAAAAGACAGAAGCACGCAAATGGCTTTTCTATAAAGAGACTTTTTCAGATTACGCAATGAACAAGATAGTTTTAATGCAACCTCTAAAATTGCCAGACGATGATGCTATCCAATTGCTAACCAATGGAATCTCCAGTTTAGCTATAAGAGGAGTTGCTGCTTCTCTAAAAGTTGACTCGTTAAATGAATTTCTAAGGGAAATGCAGCACATCACAGCTTCATGTGGTACGTCACTCAAGAGGTCATCGCCAGTACTTCCCAAAAGGCCAAGTTTAAGGAAAATAAATCATCACCCGAAGATTTGGATCATCAAAAGAAAAAAGATGGTTTTGTACATACTGCCATGGTAAAAACCATACTAAGGAAGAATGCTTTAAACTAAAAAGAAAAAAGCATGTCCCTGAATCATCCCCCTCTGCTCATCTTTCTTCGAAACCTGCGGTTGCTGCTGTTAGCGAATCCGAGGAGAAGTCGTCTGATACAGTAGTGTATGTTAATCACATTAATGATAGAAAAATAATTACTAATGATACGATTTTGCGAATTATAGAAATTAATAATATTCCGTGTAGTTTATCTGCTCTACTGGATACAGGGAGTCCCGTTTCTTTTATTTCTCCTGAAATTTTTTATACATTTTTTGGTTCTCTCAAATTGGTTAAAAACAATCTCACATATAATTCATTAAATGGTATTCCTATTTATGTTGACGGATCTATATCAACTTCTATTAAATTAAAATTACTACCAAATTTAATGGCAAACATTGATTTTCTAATTCTTAAAAATAGTTCATTTTCGTCTCATCTGATTCTCCGTCGAGATTTTCTTACTAATCACGAAATCTCGGTTACTATTAATCCTTCAGATAAAAATCTATGTGACAGAGTACGTCCTTTTTCTGAAATAGCTTCCACTGATATCATTGACAATTCATCAGATAAAATAGATAATCTATTAAATGATATCGAGATTGATTTTGATGCTTTCGTCAAACAGTTAATTACTGTTATTAACGAAATAGATGATAGTAATATTCCTTTAATCGAGAGCGATTATGCAGTAAAGGTCAATTTAAAAGATGATTCCATTTTTGCATATTCTCCTAGACGTTATGCTTACATTGATCGAAAGCAAATAAGGGAAATCACAGACGACCTGTTATCCAGGGAGATTATTAAAGAGAGCAACTCTCCATATTGTGCTCAAGTTGTTCCAGCCAGAAAAAAAACGATTCTATGAGACTATGCATATTTGCGCCCGCTCAATAGTCGAACTGTCAAGCAAAAGTATCCGTTCCCTATAATAGAGAATTGTTTATCTCGGTTAAGTGGTAAACACGTTTTTTCTTTACTTGATCTCAAGAGAGGATGGTTTCCACCAGATTAAAATACATGCTGATTTCACGAAATATTTTTTGTTTGCGACCCCTGATGGTCAATTTAAATTTTTACGGTTACCTTTTGGGTTCTGCGAGGCACCTGTGGAATTCCAAAAAAGGCTTATTATGATTTTACAGTCTTTAATTAGAGAAGAAAAAGTAATCGTTTATATTGATGATATACTTATACCATCATCATCAGTTCAAAGTAATCTAGACACTTTGAGACAAGTATTAATTCAACTTAAAAAATATAATTTCCAATTGAATTTTAAGAAATGTAAAAACTCTTTTTAAAAACAATTATTGAATACCTTGGTTACATCGTTTCCCCTTCAGGGATTACTCTCAGCACTCGTCATACGGAGGCTGTAGGAAATTTTAAGCAACTAACAAAACTGAGTGAGCTTCAAAGATTTTTGGGCCTTACCAATTATTTCAGGAAATTTATCAAGGATTATTCTATAATAACTAAAACTCTCAATCTTTTATTGCGTAAATCTGTAAAGTTTAAATTTGACAACGAATGTATTCAAGCGTTCAATACTCTTAAAAGTAAGCTCACATCATTTCCAGTATTGCAATTATACAATCCTCTACCAGAAACAGAGATGCATACGGATGCAAGCACAATTGCTATTGCTGGAATTCTTCTCCAAAAACATAAAAATGGTCATTGGACATCTGTAGTTTATTACAATCAGTGCACAAACAAAGCAGAAGCTAAGTATCATAGCTATGAGCTTGAAATGCTCGCCATAGTGAAGTCTATTGAGAGACTCCATGTGTATTTATACGGTTTAGATTTTACAGTTGTAACTGATTGCCATGCCCTAGTTTTTGCGGCTAAACAAGGCTAATATCAATCCTCGTATAGCATGATGGATACTTAAACTTCAGAATTATAGTTTGAGAATCTTACATCGAAGTGGACGTCGCATGATGCATGTAGACACTCTTAGTCGAGTAGTACATTATATCGAGTCAATGCCTTTGGAAAAGGAACTCCAGTTTAGGCAACTGCAAGATCCTAAACTTAAGAACTTATCAGGAAGACTAGAACTTATTGAAGATGATAAATACGAGATTATCGATGGCCTTGTCTTTAAAAAGTGTGCAGACAAACCTCGTTTTGTCATACCCAATGCGATGATAAATAATATCATAAGGTATTATCATGATAATATGGCCCACTGCGGATTAGAAAAAAATATCAAAGGAATAACTAATTACTGGTTTCCGTCCTTTAAGAAAAAAGTTCGAAATTACCTAGAAAATTGTTTAACTTGTTTGCTGACTAACCCAGCGGTAAATTCGCGTGAAGGAGAATTGCAAATCACAGATTCCCCTTCTCAACAATTTAATATTTTTCATGTCGATCGTTTTGGTACCATCAAAGTCTCATGATGGTTTCAAACATATTTTCTGATTATTGATGCCTTTTCAAGGTATACGTAACTTTTTCCGACAAAGTCTACTGGATCACGTGAAGTAATCAGACATTTTCTAATCTGTTCAAAAATTTTGGTAATCCAGTGATCTTGGTATCAGACAGGGGAACAGTATTCACTTCACAAGAATTTACCAACTTTCTGAAACATTATAATATTGCTCACCGTCAAGTTGCCGTGGCAGCGCCATAGGCTAACAGCTTGTTATAGCCTGAAAGGCTATAAGTCAATTTTTAGATAATAAAAGATAATTTAGGTCAAAGAATGTTGACCGCGCAAAACGCTTACACAGCTAGTCACGCGCGAAAATGGAAAACTTGCGAAAGTGCAAGCGAAGAGTTTCGACTTTGAACCTGCTTCGGTTGCACTTGAACTTTCGCGCACCCGAAATGTTCCAGAAAAAAGTGAGAATATAAGGCCCGTCGCAACCGCACGCCGGGCAATCGCAAAAATGTAACAACAAGCAAAGTCGCTATCAATAAAGGGAGTCGCTAAGTCCGGGTCAGTTAATAATTCGCTGATCAATTCGGAATAGCCGCTATAAAAATACTAAGAATCAAGTGTAACTCGTAACCACTTATTAGAATAAAGTGAACATTTTTACAAAAGTGAAAGCAAAGTTCAATGAGCTCCTTGGCGTCCCGGAATCCTCATTCCAAATCCGGCAACGAATCCCCAAAAATATCCAGTGCCTCCGCATGAGGCGCAACAAAGTATTAAGATAAAATCATCGAAAAATAAATATTTTACGAGATATTTCATAGTTTATGTAAGATTATGTCAAATTAAAGTATTGTTGCGTCCCTGTATTTCATCCCCTGTGCCGTATCCGGGAAATCGTTGTCAAGGGGATTGTTGATAAACAACGGCAGATCTTGTGAACGTTAGCCATTTTGTTAGTCTTTTGACAGCTGTCTTGTCGAACAGCGTATCTTTTAAACACTTTCGATAATTGTATTTATTCCTTGTTCCCTATTCTTGTGTTACATTAAAGTTACATGTTCCTGTTAAATATAGTGTTGTTTATTTACGGCGCGAGTGCGGCGATCAAGCGACGGTGCAAACGCGCGTTATTAATTAAATCGCTTCGCGGACGCAACATTTTGGGGGCTCGTCCGGGATCGAGGACGACGACGAATTTTTCTTTTGAGAAGCCGAAATGAGCACAGAACAGCAGAGCTCACAGTCCGATACCGGAGTGTCAACGCGGAAGAGGATACGAGCTGCGACGCTCCTTCGAACTGCGACGTCGGAAATATCGACGGTAGCGATGACTCTTGAGGCTGCGGTACAGGAGATTCGTCTATTACGAGAAGAGCAGCAACAATTACGAGCTACATTTGATGTTTTCCTGTGCCAGCGAGACGGAGAGATTTGCCGGATGGACAGGAATCTTCAACCGCATAATAACCAGCTAAGTCCTTCCATTAATAGAGCTTTTGTGGATATGGGGGCGAATAACGAGGGGGAAAATAATGTGCGTTCGAGATTGGGCTTCAAACTCGACGAAGTATGATGCATTTGACGGGACGGTTTCGCTGCGGGAATTTCTCTCCTAAATTCTCCTTATCGCGTGAGCGAATGGCTGGAGTGCCACGACGAAGTCTATCGCGTTAGCCGCGAGTCTGAGGAAAAATGCACGCACGGTATTGGAAACTATCGAAAATTTGAAAAGTTTGAGTTTCGAAGAATTGAAGTCAAAATTGGAATTGCGTTTTGGAGGGAAATTTGACGCAAAATTAGTACTCTCTCTTTACTAACAGAAAACAGAAATTTGGGGAAGATTTAGCTTCTTTCGGTGCCGAACTAGAAAGACTATCACGTTTAGCCTATCCAGAGTGTCCTTTTGACGTACGGGATAAGATCGTGTGTGCCCAATTTGCCCAGTGTGCCTCGACCTTGTCCGACAATTTCTTGAGGTGGACTCTCTAGCTGGAGGGTATCACCTCGTTAAATAAGCTGTGGAAAGAGTGAAAGCTTTAAAAATTATTAAAGGGGAAAATTTTGATAGGAGGAATAATTTTGGAAAATATTATAACAAGAATTGCGAAGAGGGAAATTTTGAGAAGGGGGAGAGGAAAGGAACTAAAGGGGAAGAGAATGATGGGAAAAGGAAAAGAGAAAATGACCGAAAGGAAAAATAGCAAGGAAACAATTTCGCTTCCAACTGAAGGGAGTGTTGGACATGCGGGAAGACGGAGCATTTTCGCTCCGAATGCCCTGACGAAAAGGAAAATGCGATTTAGTTGAACTCAGCGGGGCGGGGGGGGGAAGATTCGATTTGCGAGAAAGACGCCCCGATTATTTATTAATCATTTTCTAGATTATAATGTAAAAGGAATTAGTAACGGAGATTTTTGTTATTTTGGTATAATAAAGAGTTTTGTTAGATTGTTCTTTCACAAACTAAAATTAAATTATTGAATTCTGTGTTTCTGCGTGTAATTTATTTCTGTCTTTAGAGAAGAGCTTCCTTCCAGGGATAGGACTACCCAAGGGAACTCATTTCTTTTAAAAGAAGCTGCCTCTCCTGCGATTTTTGATCCGTGGTTTTCCCGTGGGACGAAGGGTGAATACCGAGGCAGGGGCTTAAGGAGTCCTCTTGTGAGGATGTTGGGTCCACGGATGATACCGTCCTTTTGCCCGAAGACCTGAGGACATCGCAGCCGTCACATGGGACAATTGGACGCGGAATTGAGAATCATCGGAGTCGATTGGGATCAAGAAATGACGCTGCTCGATAACCTGCAGTTTCCAACTCAGGGTAGAGCAGGAAACCGTTATGGCACCCTGGAGTCAACGCCTTGGAACGCGAGAACAACGGTCAACCTATTCAGCTTCCAAAGCAATTGTCGGGACAATTTTTGAAGAAGGGGGACAATGTTGCGTCCTAGATTTCATTCCCTGTGCCGTATCCGGGAAATCGTTGTCAAGGGGGTTGTTGATAAACAACGGCAGACATCTTGTGAACGGTCGCCATTTCGTTAGTCTTTTGACAGCTGTCTTGTCGAACAGACGTATCTTTTAAACCCTTCGATAATTGTATTTATTCCTTGTTTCCTTCTCTTGTGTTTTTTAATTATTACATTAAAAAATTTTATAATATCTTAATATCGCTAGTAGAATAATCAAAGGATCGTTGAAAAATATATAATCGACCAAAACTAGCCAGAATGCTTGTTTATTTATTAGAAATACGACGTTTCGACCATATGGTTGTGGTCCTTTTCAAGTATACAGGTTCAGATAAAAGAGTATAACGATGTAAATCTTAATTTTGTAAACTTCACATGTCACAATTGAATCGGTGAGATCAGAAAGGGCATGAGTCAATGTTTGCTAATTTTACAAGAGAGTGAAAAACTGCCTAAAACTTCTAAATTGGGGAAAAAATTTTCTACCTCAATGAAGTTTGAAATGTAATGTACAAAATGCGCTTTGAGTATTGTACGTCTGCGTATAAAGAATCTATTTATACATTAAAACCATTTTCAGTGAAATAGTGACTCATGCCCTTTCTGATCTCACCGATTCAATTATTAAATCATTAAACGTCGTATTTCTAATAAATAAACAAGCATTCTGGTTAGTTTTGGTCGATTATATATTTTTTATTACATTAAAGTTACGTGTTCCTTTTAAATATAATGTTGTTTATTTATGGCGCGAATGCGGCGATCGAGCGACGGTGCGAGCGCGTTCCGGTATTAATTAAATCGCTCCGCGAACGCAACAGTATAAAATATCTCATAAACTATTCACTTTTTGACCATCCTATCCTCATAACTTTTTATGCAGAATATTGCGAGGAATCGATTTATATAACAAAAATAGGGTAGTTCTATTTAAAAAATTCAAAATGACCTTGCGCTGACCTTGACGACGCCACCCAAGGTCAAACTGATCAAACTAGTAAATAGATCTTTTTAAACCCTACATCTTTTATCTGAAACATTTTTTTTATAAAATGCGTATTTTCCTTAAAAACGGCTGGCACAAGAGATTTTATTTTGTCGTTTTCTATGTACACGCACCGGCAGGAATGGAGTCCCTCGGTAAATGTATGCGTATGTGTATGACAGTCGAAAGCGTCACCGCATACACACGAAGCGCGACGTATGTGTCACTTGAAGCGCGGAGGAGATCAAGCAGCGAAGGAGAAATTGGTAGGAGGCAATCCGATGTTGCATCCTTTTCGCAAATTGCACGATCGAGAGAGAAAGCAATGCAAGACGTGATGTCAGTTAGAGGTGTCCCTACAGCCGTCTCACTCACTCGACGCTCGAATGGAGAGAGTGCGAGTGAGAAAGCTATAGGACACCGCGCTGTCTCTGTCGGCGTCTCGTTCGCTCCAATATCGAGCTGTCGTTCTTTCCTTTTTTTTCCTTTAAGAAACGTAGCTGAGCCGCGTGCATTAATTATATTAATGAATAGATATTAAATATTAAAAAAATATTAATAAACATTAATATTTATAAATGAATATTAATATTAATTAATATTATTATTAATAATATTATTATTGATAAATATAATATAAATAAATATTAACAATATTATAATAGATAAGCTTGCGCGTGTTATAAAACAAATAGATTGGTAAGAATTAGGCCTAGAACGAGCAATTATGAGTGTTTTCATAGTAATTAACTTTATTATTATAGAGTTACAAGATTCTTTAAGACGGAACATTTCGACACTTACTTGTGTCTCTTCAGCCGCTAACGAATGAATACATTTAAATTATGGATATGTCAAATTTTATTTTAAATGATTGCGAATCGCTGATGTTTTTGACGCAACATCTTTGAGGTATTTTTTTAACATTTTAGTATTGATGACTATGGACGTTCGATACACAGTTCCGTCGTTTGTTCCGTCTTAAAGAATCTTGTAACTCTTTTTATATAATAATAAAATTAATTACTATGTAAACACCAATAATTGCTCGTTATATGCTTCATTCTTACCAACCAATAAATATTAATAAATATTAAATATTATATAATATTAATAATATTAGGAATTATTTTATTTCAAAACAAGGAAACGAAATGAACTAACGAGTTATTCCTTATTTCTAATTCTGCAGTCCATTTCGTTTCCTTGTTTTGAAATAAAATAATTCCTAATATTTAATATTTATTTCGAATATTTTTCTATTGTGCGCAGAGCCTTATTAAGAGATCGTGCGCGCTATTCATTTGTTTCTATTATTACATTACATATCGTGGTGTCATATTATGTATACACACATACACACACACACACACACACACACACACACACACACACACACACACACACATATATCGAACGAGTGAAACGCCTATAGGCGCTTCTATACGCGGTGTGAAAGTTTTATTGGCCCTGAAAAGGGCCAATTTTCGTGGGTCAAGCGCGGAAGCATAGCATAGCATTTTAATAGTCCGTCCAATATCCGGACCGGTCAATCACTTGATTGAGTCGATTAGGTATCGAATCAATTAAGTTTGCGAGATAGTCTGGTCGGAGCCGAAGTTCTTCCCAGATTTCTCTCGCATGATTAACCAACGCTGCTACCGTCCTCTCCCTTCTTGGTTCCCATCGTCGAACCATTTGTGCCCAGACATTTTCGATCAAATTTAGATCTGGTGAACGAGCAGGCCAGTTGATCAATTGGATCTCCGGATGATTCCGAAACCATTGTTGTGTTTCGCGCGAAGTATGGACTCCGGAGTTATCCTGCACTAATCGGATAACTGGCATGTCCTCTACGGGGTAGATTGCGCGTACTGATGGAAGAAAAATATCTTCCAGTATGCGAATATACTCCGCAGAGTTCATGCGTGGAGGAATTTCCACCAGTTCACCGATTGCAGTGCCAGATATCCAGCCCCACATTCCGCATAAAATCCTCCCACTTCTGTGGAGAGGCACAACATGGTTTGGATGCAACCGTTGATCCCTTTGACGCCATACGTGAGGTTGGCGGTCGGCAGACGATACAAAAACCTTTTCATCGGTCCAGATCGTTGCCTCCCATTCCTCACGGCTCGTCACCAGGTTCTCCAGAGCAAACGCGATTCGCTGCTCCCGATTGACGGGAGTCAGCATAATTTTGCGGGCTGGACGGTAGCAATGATACCCGGCTGCGTTGAGACGTCGCCGGGCGGTCCTCTTGGATACTTGGACGTTCGCAGCGTTGAGGGCCTCCTGCACAGAGCCGAAGGGTTGCTCAGCAACTGCGGCGACGATAGCCTCATCCTCTTCGGCCCTCGTTATACGAGGACCACGATTATTATGACGGTGATCATGCTTTGCACGATCACCGCCATCAATGAATCGTTGTATCCAGCGTCGTACAGTTTTTGCAGAGCAGGGAATAGCAGCAGCAATTTCTGCTACTGTTCTTCCCGCCTGCCACTGTCCGACAATACGACCACGTATCTCTGGACACAGATTTTGAGGCATCGTAAAGAAATAATTATAGACACGTCCGCTCGATGCTATGACACCACGATATATAATTTAATAACATATAAATAGAAACAAATGAAAAGTGCGGTCTCTTAATAAGGGTCTGCGCACAATAGAGAAAATATTAGGAGCACTGAAAAAAATATTTGTGTGAAATTACATGATAATATATATTTTATATATATATAATATGACACCACGATATGTAATTTAATAATAGAAACAAATGAATAGCGCGCACGATCTCTTAATAAGGCTCTGCGCACAATAGAAAAAATATTCGAAATAAATATTAAATATTAGGAATTATTTTATTTCAAAACAAGGAAACGAAATGGACTGCAGAATTAGAAATAAGGAATAACTCGTTAGTTCATTTCGTTTCCTTGTTTTGAAATAAAATAATTCCTAATATTATTAATATTATATAATATTTAATTATAAAAGTGATTTATTAAATTCGACCTGACTGGCCAATACAAATAATTCAACACAACGTTTCGGCCCTTGGGTACGGGCCCTTATCAAGTGTTTCTATAAAAAATTAACAAAAAAATTTTGTGTATAATTGACAATAAGAAACGAACCGCAAATTCGTGATGTAAAGTACAGGATATTTTTGAGAACGTTACCTTTCAAGCTATCAAAATGAAAGCCGTGATGTTACTAATGTCGAAAAAGAAGACAAGTATATAATATTACAATGTCTCGCGTCAATAATAATATTTAATATTTATTAGTATTTATTGGTTGGTAAGAATGAAGCATATAACGAGCAATTATTGGTGTTTACATAGTAATTAACTTTATTATTATATAAAAAGAGTTACAAGATTCTTTAAGACGGAACGGACGACGGAACTGTGTATCGAACGTCCATAGTCAACAATACTAAAATGTTAAAAAAATACTTCAAAGATGTTGCGTCAAAAACACCAGCGATTCGCAATCATTTAAAATAAAATTTGACATATCCATAATTTAAATGTATTCATTCGTTCGCGGCTGAAGAGACACAAGTAATTGTCGAAATGTTCCGTCTTAAAGAATCTTGTAACTCTATAATAATAAAATTAATTACTATGAAAACACTCATAATTGCTCGTTATAGGCCTAATTCTTACCAATCTATTTGTTTTATAACACGCGCAAGCTTATCTATTATAATATTGTTAATATTTATTTATATTATATTTATTAATAATTAATATTAATATTCATTTATAAGTATTAATGTTTATTAATATTTTTTAATATTTAATATCTATTCATTAATATAATTAATGCACGCGGCTCAGCTACGTTTCGTAAAGGAAAAAAAAGGAAAGGATGACAGCTCGATATTGGAGCGAAGGAGAAGCCGATAGAGACAGCGCGGTGTCCTATAGCTTTCTCACTCGCACTCTCTCCATTCGAGCGTCGAGTGAGTGAGACGGCTGTAGGGACACCTCTAACTGACATCACGTCTTACATTGCTTTCTCTCTCGATCGTGCGATTTGCGAAAAGGATGCAACATCGGATTGCCTCCTACCAATTTCTCCTTCGCTGCTTGATCTCCTCCGCGCTTCAAGTGACACATACGTCGCGCTTCGTGTGTATGCGGTGACGCTTTCGACTGTCATACACATACGCATACATTTACCGAGGGACTCCATTCCTGCCGGTGCGTGTACGTGAGTATTACGCGTACATCGTACATTATGACAAATAATATTATAATATTTATAATCAGCTGTGCAGTAAAAATCAATATCACCTGACTTAAAAAATCAATAACAGATGACAGATCGGTATGTGTATAAGTGTAGTTACGGGCCTGATCGCGCGAATTCTACGCGATATCATTGGCAAACTTTTATCGCTTATAACTCAAAAACTATTGCAGCCTCAAAATTTTTATATTAAAATTTTTTACTCTATTTTACCTCTAGAACACGCTAATAAAGTATTGTACGAAGGTTGTGAGACACTGTATATACAGGGTGTCCGGAGTCAATCGCATCACCCGTCGTGTGCAGATAGAGCAGGTTAAACCGAGTAAGAAAGTCCTCGTTTTGCAATTTTCGCAATAATTAATGAGAAATAAATTAAACAAGATCGGCCAATCCGCGCAAGGTCAAGCGCGTGGCGAGAACAGACAGCCCACGCGGGGGTCTAGCGTTATGCATCGCTCGTACATAGCCATTGTCCTTTGTAGAGTGCTCCTCCCCGCTTCGTCGCGTGCCTTGCAATCGCATAAACATTAGGCTACCTCTTTTCGTCGCGCACCTAGTATCACGTAGTGAGAAGTCTCTTCTCGCCACGCACTTGAACTCGCGCGGATTGGCCGATCTCTTGTTTAATTTATTTCTCATTAATTATTGCGAAGATCGCAAAATGATAGAGGACTTTCTCTTACTCGGTTTAACCTGCTCTATCTGCACACGACGGGTGATGCAATCGACTCCGGACACCCTGTATATATGTATATACATATTGTAACGTGACATTTTTGAATGCCCGTCACAAGGGCCAGATGGCCCGACCGTGGACGGTAATTTTGCGAAGGCCTGCGTCCTCCTGGTAGCGGGAGAGAGCGGCCCACGAGTGGAATCGGACGCGATTCCGCTCTTCTTTTTTTGCGTTACGGTGCGAGCTCGTTATCGAGCCTTTATGGAGTGGTGGCAGACGAACCAGCGACGGGGTCTCATCCGGCTAATCAAGCGACTCGGGGCCAAGAAAATCAGCTGGGAGCGGAGGCCCGACGCAGAACAAGCGGGAGCATGTCAGGTACTATCTTTTAATTATACATTTGAAAACGACTTTTCTCCAAAAGCTCGGATAGATGCTGTCGTATTTTTGAAAGGCATTCGCCGTTCGCAGGTCAAGAGAGGTGCGAGGGCCAATCCACACGCAAGACGCATGGGAGCCCCAGAGCGGAGCAGCAGTATTTCGCTCGAACCCGGGGAACCGAATGTAGATCGGATGAAAGAAAAGATCGATAGGGAAATCGATCTGGAAAGCATCCGGCGAGATGGAGAGAACGGGTCGGACGAGGCTGCCGGCTACTGCTTTCCACACCTCCAACGCGACGGCCGACGGAAAATTTGCCGACGGGACCTAACCCCCGTCCCTGCGATAACAAGGACTGCAAGGACCGCGAAGGCCGCGAGGCGGCCCTGAGGGCCTCGATAGTGCCACAGGTGGCCTAATCGCGCGCTAATATGCCGGCGTGTCTCCCGCAAACCTTCTGCTCTTCACTGTTCGGCGGACCGGTAAAGAGGACACAGGACCCGATATCGAATCGCTTCCGAGGCAGAATATTACTACGATAGCCGGTGAGACAGACGTCCGGGTTGTAAGACAGACGTCCGGGTTGTAAGACCACCGATTTTGGAAGGTAGAGTACGGAAGAGTCGCGTGTCGAGCCCGTCGTGGTCGTCAATTAAGCTTGTCGAGAGAAGATTAGTTTTGGTACGATTCTGCGTAATACGCAATTCGGAACGACGACCGGGCGACCGGCCTCTCTTCCGTACGGAATTTAGAAATAAGTGCTCTCTCTCCTGAATTAAACGCCGCCGACAGTCAAATGCGTGTGTCTCTGTAAATTGTTATTTACTTTCGTTTCCGTTTTTCGCGTTATGTATTATCGTTCAAGTCAGCTCGTGTAATTAGCGGCATAACTATTGTCCGCTAGCTATTGTATCTAATAGAGTGATGTAAATCTCGTTGTCGAATAAATTACGAATTCTGTTACTGATGCCGTTTCTGTTACCGCGAGTTTGTATTCGTGTCAGATCGAGAAAGTATTGTTCGTTTCCTGGTAGCGTTACGTTAAATCGCTTTACTTGAAATCATCGTACGTTGGGCTGCTCAAAGCGCCATACGATCGGAATAATTTTGTTGGATTCCGTGAGCGAGTGCAAGTCAATTATCGGTATCGGGGCGGAATTATATGGAGGGCAGGCTCAATTAGGCCGGCCTGGAAAAATTGCGACTCGCCGAATAATTGACCGTACTTCACGCGCATATTCCGACATCGATACGCTTGCGCTCGATCACGCCCGACACTCGTTGCCGACATATTATCCGGTCAGTCTTTTACGCTTCCTTGTTCACTATTTTCTATTAATTATATTTAATATTTC
The DNA here is from genome assembly GCA_963971435.1 of Lasius platythorax. Lineage (NCBI taxonomy): Eukaryota > Metazoa > Arthropoda > Insecta > Hymenoptera > Formicidae > Lasius > Lasius platythorax. The sequence goes on from OZ020544.1 coordinate 2,181,311, forward strand.
TTATTCTTATTTCTTGTGTGGTTAATTATTCTGCTGGTATATTAGACCTTGTCTCGCTCGATTTTCGATCCCGTCCCGCTCTAAAGAACCGCCCCCCTCTATCAATCTCGTCAGCTGAGTAGCCGGAGAATTACGTCGCGATTATTTCTCAGATCGATTTATGGTTTTTCGAACATATATAGAGTGGCATGAATGTACGCGCCTGGCGCCCAATAATGTTGATGTCGAGTAAACTGTGCTACAGGATAAAATTCGATAACTAAATAATAGCGCCGAAGGTGTGCCGTAGGTGTCACGTATAACGACCTGTCGTCAGACTAATTTCCAATAAAATTAAAATAATACGGTCACAATATATATATTCAGGACTATTCTTTTGTTCAATTTTGAGGTTAAGGAAACAATGGTAATCCTTTGTGTAAAAAGCATTAATTATATATTATATATATAAGATATATTTATATTTATATGTATATATTTGTAACGTGCCGCTTTCGCGAGACGGCTCGGAATCGCTTAGTCGGGATCAGGGCTCGGAAAGGGCTTACGGAAACGGGCGTAGAATGAAATGATGTTTATTCAATCAATGATGAGTGCATGTACAGAATGTGGTAAGCATAGATGTGTAAATGTACAGTGTATAAGTAATGCGCGAACGGTGCGTGTATACATGTACAATATGCAAGTAGTATGAATGCACGAGCGATGTGTGTATGCACGGTGAGCACGTATCGGTAATATAAATGTGTGAGCGGTGCGTGTATATATGTACAATGTATGTGTAAGCGCGGCGCTTGGATATGTTATGTACAGAGACCGGCGTGCTTATGAGGAACAAGCAAAGCGTGTGTAAATTTGATACAGAGTAAGTAGACCGGATCGGACTGTGCAGGCAGATTTTTATTAGTCGTCCGATATTACAATTATCTCGGCCGGGTCTGGGTGATTTAAATTCCCGTATTATAATTTCGCCTTGGAATGCGAGTTGTGCCGGCGGCACGTGTTTACGCGTTTTTTTCGCAGTGCCGGATTTAAAGCCCACGGCGCGTGTTTACTATGTGTCGATTGACAGCTGTAAGAGCGCGCGGGGCGCGTGAGAGAGCGTGAGAGCGCGAGAGTATTACTCGGCGCGAACACGTGTATATTTTGATCGCGTATTTAGTTTGCGGTGTGGGTGTGGATGCACCGGGATGCGATGATCGACGAGATCGCTCGTCAGCGGCAGAGATCTCTCTAGCCGTGGATGTATATCGTCGCAAGGTGTTAGGCGGATCTTTCGAATTACCGAGATCGTTCGGTGGAGACTGAGTTCGCTCAACCTCCGTGAATTCGGTATGCGGGGTTTTTCGGGAAGCTCTCTTAGAGAATTGCCGCGATCGCTCAGCGGAGACTGAGTTCGCTCAACCTCTTTATTTCTCTTTTGAGAAGCTTGTCCTGGATCGGATCTAAGCGCCGTACTGGCTCTAGGAGATCTGGATCTAAACTGTCTATTTCTCGTTCGGGCCGCTCTCTTTATACCCCGAAATTACCCGTTCGGATAATTCTGGTATTAATCGCGGGACCCGATTGTTCTCGCTAATGCGGGTTAATTGCTCCGGACGGATTCGGCGGTGTTCGGGCGGCCCCGGCGGAGGTGCGGAAGGAACCGTCGCTCGGCGCTCTCCGTCGGAAATCGGGGCGGTTCGAAGAGACGAGCGACGGCCCTGTGTATGAGAGCCGGCGGCCGTTTAAAAGCCCAAATCTGTTATGTTTTCGCGAAAAATTAAAATAGTGCGCATAGCGCCGCTGCACCTTGCCCGGCTGGTGTTCGCCGTGCGGCAGCCTTCCAGCGGATCGACGGCCGGGTAACGATCGCTCAGGGAGGGATCGTTACATATTTATAGATGTCTGAGAGCGACGATAACGAAATAATTGTTAAACAACCTTATATGCTCGGTCAGGCCTATATTATACCTATATTCTGGTTTTACAACACGAGCTTATTTATTATAAAATTACTTTGTTCACATTCGCAGGCCAAAATGCGATCTTTTCAATTTGATATCAGATTTATATTATATCATTTCGGAAGTCACACGAAAAAAAATAGAAAAAGAACTAAATAGCCATCTAAAACAGTTACTTAACAGAAATTTCATAACAACACAACAATATTATCAACTTAAATCAAGTGAAAAACTTTTACCCAAAGCATACGGGATCCCGAAAATTCACAAAAAAGGATATCCTTTACGTATCATTGTATCGTCTGTCAATAATCCGTTATATTCCATAGCCAATTTCACTTATCAAATATTAATTAATACTTTGCCTCCCGCGCGAAGCCAAATAGAAAACAGTTTTCAGCTCTCCAATATTCTTTCTAATATAAAGATCGATAAGTCTCACATTTTAATGTCTTTAGATGTTACATCTCTGTTTACTAATGTTCCGATAGAATTGACTCTTCAAGGCATCGATAACAGATGGTCTTACATAAAAACATCAACATCCATACCAAAAACTGAATTTTTAAACATCGTCAAATTCATCCTGACATCCACATATTTTTGTTCCGACAACACTATTTATAAACAAACATTTGGAACTCCCATGGGATCTCCATTATCTCCCACCATAGCGGACATAGTGTTACAAGACATAGAAAACAAAGCTCTTTACAAAATAGGTACAAAACTCCCTATATATTACAGATACGTTGATGACATTTTGTTAGCAGCTCCAAAAAATTCTATTCAATTTATTGTTGATACTTTTAACTCTTACCATGAGAGGATTCAATTCACAAGTGAGATAGAGGCAGATCGTTGTCTAAGCTTTTTGGACATCAAATTAAAAATCGAAAATACAAACATCATCATAGACTGGTATCATAAAAACACACATTCAGGCAGGTATCTTTCTTATTATTCAAACCATCCGACATGCCACAAAATTGGCACAATATACAGTTTGATAGACAGAGCGATGCTTCTATCTCACCCTCAATATCATAAAAAAAACATAACACTGGTCATCAACACACTCATTGATAATGGTTATCCCCTATATTTCATCTTTAAATATACCCATGTCAGGATCAAAAAACTGATAGCCACAAAATTAAAATTTAATTATGGAGCAACAGTAAACAGAGAGGAAAAAGAAAAAAGCAGCAGATTTATAGCGGTTCCTTACATAAAAAATCTATTGGAATTTGTTTGCAACTCATTTCGAGGAACAGAATTTGTTGCTGGTTACAAATGTTTCAACCGCCTTAACAAATTCATTAAAGTACACAAAGACATTACACCGACAGAATGTAACAATAATGTTATTTATAAAATCAATTGTAAAGAGTGTACCGCATCTTACGTAGGTCAGACCAAGAGACAATTAAAAACAAGAATACACGAGTATAAGATTAACATAAGACAACATACATCAAACCAATCGGTGGTATCTCAACATATCACTGATTATAAACATAACATGGACTGGGATAACGTAAAAATCTTAGACCACGAAACTAATTATTACAAGAGGTTAATTGCTGAGACCATTCATATAAAACAACAATAAAACAGTCTTAATGCTATGGAGGACACTGAATATTTAGATAGATCCTATTTTCCGTTACTTGAATCCATCGGCAATACAAAAACATAACTCTTAATATTTATTTTTAAACCTTGGTCTCACCTACTGACAGATATATGAAGCTCGGTTCTACGCATATACCACTCTGTCCGTATTGAACGTCCGCAAAAACAATGTCATCAAATTTTATATACTTGACAAATTTTATCATACATATAACTTTAAATTATACTGTACAGTTTTATTAAGTGACTTTAACTCTGATATTTTAATTCTTTGACAATTTACAAACAAAGGTGAGCTAAATTAATACTGCGTAAAGTGCAACAATACACCAAAATGGTCCATTCACGCTATATTTTTATAGTTTGACAAACTACTCAGCGATGATACCGACACAGAAAACACACCATCACCCACTTAAACCGCATAGGGTGAGTCATTATAGGGTACGTTCCAAAATTCACTGCCAGCGCTGTAAGCGTGACGTCATAAAGCGTGCTCTCGAAGAGCGTTCCATTTTTGTCAACATGCTGTAAACGCTTAGACGACAGTCAATAATGGAACGCTCTTTTCAGTACTTGCAGTAGTGAATAGCAGACGACAGTTTCGTACAAGTCTTAAAAAATATGGAAAGAAACGAGCAAGAAGTACTCTTCTTTGGAATGCTTCTGGAAGATATTATTGAATCTGATGATGAATCAGATGATGATTTTACTTTGACAGAAGTTATGAATTTAATAAAAAAGTCTGTAATACCACGTGTACCTAGAATACGCTGTAAAAATTACATTGAAAAAGTTGTTTGGAAATATACTAATGATGAGTTTAAATCGCATTTTCGGTGAGTTATTTGTATTTTTGTATAGTTAATAAGTTATTTATTACTGATGTCTTATTAGTATAGATTAATACAAAGATATGTTGCCAGATTTCTTTTTGAAAAATATAATGCTGTATATAATGTTTATTTTTTATGCAATAAATCTCATGTTACATTTGTGTTTTTAGCTTGAGCAGATCAACATTCTGTTTTTTGTTGGAACTGTTAACTCCGCAATTGTCAAAGTCCGGAAGTCTTGGTAGAAAGACTATTGATGTAGAAAAAATATTGTTGCTAGCTATATGGATGATGACAACTCCAAATTCATACAGGTATGTTTTACAAAAATATAAATGTGATTGATCATTTGCACTAAACTGATGATGCTGTAGCAAAACAGTCTTGTGAAATTTATCTTCCATTCCAATAAAAATTAAATATTAGTTAGCATATAACTTATTTAGTTATGATATAACTTAATTTACTTATAACATAAATCATTCATTCGAAGGTTGAAATGAGAAAATATTGTTTATACTTTACAAACAGTTTGAGATGTGATACTTAAGCTGTATCCCAGACAGAACAGAAAGTCACGATAACGTCAAGTCAAATGGCATCAAAATGATGCGAATATGACAACAAAAACTCACTTTTCGGTCATTTTCTTGTCATTTTCACGTATTATGACATTATTGTGACTTTCTGTTCTACTTGGAATATCCACTGTGTATTATATACAGTAGTGATTTGACATTTAATTGTATATTTATGTACTCTAATAGGTGTGTCGCTGATCGTTTTGATGTTGGTAAGGCAACTGCTTGGAGATGTGTTCACAAGGTCGTAAAAGCATTGTATTCACATCTCAACACATTCATCACATGGCTCAGTAGAGTAAGAGCTGAAGAGATCTGGACACATGTTAAAAATAAATATAAATTTCCGAAAGTTATAGGAGCGATAGATGGAACACACATAAAAATTGCTGCATCGAAAAACCATGCAGAAGCTTACATAAATCGAAAAGGCTACCATTCAATACAATTACAGGTATTTTTTAAATGTTATCCACTTTTTTGAATTACAAAGTTTTGTAAATAAATTAACATGTTATTCGTTCTTTCTAGATAATTTGTGATCATGAACTCAAAATTACTCACGTGTATGTAGGACAAGTGGGATCAGTACACGATATAAGAGTTTTCAGACTTTCCGGTTTCGAAAATATGTGTACTGATGACAATTTTCCAGAAAACAGTCACATATTAGGTGATGCTGCATATAGCATCCAGAAATACATAATGGTGCCATTTAAAGACAATGGACATTTGACGCAAGCACAAATTACATATAACACACATTTATCTCAATCCAGGATGATGGTGGAGCGAACAATTGGCTTATTAAAAGGAAGATTCCGAAGTCTATTAGATAATCTGCCAATGCGAAGAACCGATTTAATACCAAAATACGTGTGTGCATGTTACATTTTACATAACATGTTTAATACGCAATGACCATATAGACATACCAATCATTGTGGACATAAATGAACGTACACAACATGGAATAGAAAACATATCTGAAATGTTGCGAGAAGAAGGCATTGAAAAACGGCATGCAATAGTATATCATCTGCAAAATTATCAATTGTAAAGTTATACGTGAATATTTTTGTTTTTCAGTATCGCAAATCATTTTGTATATTTAAAATTATAAAATAATTATTATTTATTATATTTGTAATAAAACACAGTTTTTTAATATAAAATATATGTATTTACTTAACGTGTGAAATACAACATTATTAAAATGTTTTATATATGAAAACAGCACATATCTTAGTATATCTTAGTATATATCTTAATATTATTTTACTCCAAAAAACAAAATTACATCACAGTCTGTGTAAAAACATCATATGTGCTTAGATAATATAATAATATTATTAGATAAAAAACTTAATATTATACTTCTGTAATATATTATATAGTATATATTATAATAATACTTTTTAAATATTTAATAATTAAAAGTGCAAACTTATTTATTGTTTCTAATATTCTCCGTTAATACTTCTTCAATCCTAGCTAATCTAGCCATTTTTTCTTCATGACGTTTTTGAGCGTTATTTTCTTTGCCCTTTTGAATTTGTAGTGATTGCTCAAGGTAATCTTCCAGGATTTTATCCAATTTTCGTTTTTTGGATTCTAGAAAATAATTAAGAAGTTAATTAAATACAATCAACTTAAAAATACGTTTAAATAGTAAACTCTGTAAAAAATTTTTAACGAAACTAGATAATATGTATTAATAAGAATATGTAATATAATGCCATAATGTTTAAAGTACCTGGTTTTGATTGGCTGTCTTTTTCTATATTTTCATTTGTGACACCACTTCCAGCTATTGCAACAGGCTCAATCCATAGTTTAGAACTGAATATATCATGCATAGTCTATAACACACAAAATTATATTGATTACAATTTTTAGATATTTTACATAAAATAATTTTTAGCATTAGTTAATCTAAATATTTTATAATTTCTTGAGACACAACAGTATTTCATCAATTTTAAATAACAACTTAATTTCGTATATATCATCATAATTTTAATAACATACCTCATAATATTCCCACTTCTTTCGATTGTTGCCAGATTTTTTATTATGATCATTAATAGTCTTGTATGTTCTTTTTAAACATTGAAATTTTGTTGCACATTTCGTTCCTGATATTATATAACCTTGAACAGCCATTTTATTTGAAATTATCTCCCAGAATTTCTTTGATGATGTTTTAGGATTGTGGTAGTCCTCCTCGTGCTCTTTGTAGCATGATAATAACAGTAATGTTTCTAAACGATTCCATATGTGTTGTTCTGAAAAGAGGATAAAATATTGCTTTCTTACAAAATCATGTATTTCATTTAGTTTCATGTAGTTTCATGTAGTTATGTATTTCAGATAAAATAATGTACTTTGATAGTTTTTAGTTGTGCCTTTTACCTTTATTATCTGCAGCTACATCATCATTTGGTACATAACAGCTTACCTGGCTGCAAGTAGCAATCGCACTTTCTGTGAATTAATGTTTTTTCTGTGAAAAATTGTTAATAATAGCGTTCCAATTCATAAATATAATAAATATTTTATAATTTATTGTTTCTACTTCCGCAACTTGCGCTTTCTTCTTTGCCTCCTTCTTTGCTTCCTTCTTTGCTTGTTGCAGCAATGAATGTGCAAAGATATGATCTGTAAACAAATTTTTAAATAAAATAGTGACAAAAAGTTTAAATAAAATGACACAAGAAGCAAGAAGGATATACTACACCTCTGTAGAAGTGCTGATAGGTTAGGAACTACTCTACCTATTGTGAAATATTTCCACACAAAAAATGTTATAGAAACTATATATTTACCTTTCTTTGCTCTTGTTGCGTCTTCTTGTGACACAATAAGAGAATATTCCTTATTTTCTTCCCCGTCTATTAATGTTAATTCTTCACCTATAACCGTCGCCATCTTAGCACTGTGGCTGCCTCAACTTTTTAGCACGTACAGCCACAGCAGGAAATGACATCAAAATAATGACGTCATTGTTCTCTCAGAATGCTGCCGCAGCGTGCTGCCACGATTTTTGAAACGCACCCAAAAGTGCTCACAGCGCTGGCAGTGAATTTTGGAACGTACCCATAAGCAACAACACAACACACACAATGTCGACTCTCAAGATTTGCGCAAAAAATACCCAGCGTTCCACATTCATTTACTATTAAATTTTCGATTTACCATCATTGTAAATTTCACTCATTAGATTACGGCTGAAGAGACACAAGTAAGTGTCGAAACGTTCCGTTCAAAAGATTTATATCTATTATTATATCTATTATTAGAGAAATAAAGTTAATTCTAATTGTTCAAAAGATTTATATCTATTAAGATTTATATCTATTACCGTTCAAAAGATTATATCTATTAAGATTTATATCTATTACCGTTCAAAAGATTTATATCTATTAGTATATCTATTATTAGAGAAATAAAGTTAATTCTAATTGTTAAACAACCTTATATGCTCGGTCAGGCCTATATTATACCTATATTCTAGTTTTACAACACGAGCTTATCTATTATAAAATTACTTTGATAACGAAATAGTTTATCGATTTAAAATTGTGAGATTTATTAAACGTGGGAGAAAAGGTACGAAAGAGATCGACATTGTTCCGTCAGCTTGGATCAGCTGGGATGAAAAGACAAAGAGATTGAAAGTTCCATTTTTTGCTCCTTCATATACCAAAAAAAAAACATCGATAAACTCCACGATATAATGAAACAAGAATGCGAAGCACCAGAGTCGTGGCCGTTCTATAATATTGATATTATTAACCAAGCAAGTATGTATTATACAAATATTTCTTTTTAAATGAAAAAAACTAATGAACATTATATTCAAAATAATAAAAATAAGGCTAATAAGAGCCACCGCAAGAAAGGCGCGGATAAAGTTCTCAAAAAAACCAAAAAAGAAAAATATATAATGTGTATTATTATAATTTTATTATAATTATTATTATAAAAATATGTAATATGTATTATTATAATTTTTCTAATTTTTAAAATTTTTAATTTTTTGATTTGTATGATTTGTTAATTTTAGTAACACTTGATAAGGACCCGGAACTTGGGTCGAAACGTTGTGTAAAAAAGCTTTTTATATTAAATATATGCCAGTTGGGTCGAAGTAATAATTATCTTTGGAATTTTATTTATCACTGGTGACCATTATCTACTAATTTCTTGTTCAAAAATATATAAGTTTAAAAAATATTTATTCTAGACGTTTCGATCCCTCTTCGGGCCATCTTCCAGTAACTGTACAAGAAAATTGGAGAAGAAAAAACTAAACTAAATCTCAATATACATTAGTGTACAAAAAAGTGTGTGTTAAATAGTTTTACTTACAATATCGGCGAAATAAACGATAAAAAGAAGGTAAAATTATATGTAACTCGCACGTCCCTCCGTCAACTCAAATTCGGGAAGTCCCTCGCTGGTGACCGTCAACGAGAGAAAGAGTAAGAAAAAACTCATCTCTACATTATTCAAAAAATGAAAACAGTATTAGAAAAGTTGACCGTGCAATGTGTAGCGAGAGAGGGAACTCACCGTGAAAAAGCGCGGAAAGAACGCGGAAAGCAAACAAGTCAATACGCACAACATGTTAAACAAGTTCACTATGGGATTGATAAAAAATGAAATTAATGATGCGTTCAGAATCATTCGCTCTACTCGTTTCGAGATCTGCGACATAGCTCGTTACATTACTCTTAAACTACCGTCCTTCACATATAACATGTTTTTCAACAATCAAAACAAATCTCTATTTTTCTATTTCGTAAGCGAACGTTTAAGATTAGAAAAGAAATTTCATTGGCTTCTAAATAAACAGTCTGAAACAATACATAAACAGACCCCCCCTGTTCGGTATTATTGCTCGATTATCACTGACCCGCAGATTTCTTCCATACGCAGAAACCTTCGTCCGTTGCCAAATCGTCCAATTTCACTTCAAACAATTACTTCCTTTTCCTTTAATCCTCTCTCCCCTCCTCCTTCACCCTCCTCTTACGAGATTGCTCTTGATCCTTGTATTTTTAGAAATCACACCACTTCTCTATTAGATATTAAAAGTAAATGGTTTATAAATTTATCTTCTTTAGACATTCCACAGAAAGTACAGAGTCTCTTACATTTGGGGGAGAATTTCTGTCTACCAGTCACAGACAAAGAAAAAGAAAAAACCATTATCGAACTTATAAAAAATGTAGAATTTAATACTGAAAAACTCCCTGTTAAATCTCGACTTACAGCTAGAAATAGAACCTTTTCGATAGTAAATAATTTTTCTAAACTTCCTATCCACAATTCTTTTCTAGATAAATCACTAATAGAAGCCTCAAAGATTACTAGTGAATTTATTTATAATTATCCGAACATCATTTTTACTAGGGCGGACAAAGGTAATATTACTGTCGCTATGGACAAAGACGTGTACGTTACAAAAATGACTAAAATACTTAATGACACTGACACTTACACATTAATTAATAAAGACCCAACAAATAAATTGACTAACAATCTTCGTAATCTGCTCACGGTATGGAAAAATAACAATTATATTTCAGAACGTTTGTACAAATCGTTGAGTTGTTCTGATGGCATACTTCCGAGAGCTTATGGGTTGCCTAAAATACACAAACCGAACTGCCCACTTAGAATCATTGTATCATCATTGAATAGCCCGCTATATCATCTGGCTAAGTTCCTTCACAATATAATTTGTAACTCCATCCCCAAAGCTGACAGCCATATATCCGATAGCTTTCAATTAGTTAAGAAATTAAATAATAAGTATATTGATGAACATCATAAACTAATCTCACTTGACGTTGTCTCGATATTTACCAACATACCGATAGAATTAGCGATGGACAGTATATCTAGAAGATGGAATTATATTGAAAATAATTGCAATATTCCGAAGGACTGATTTTTATATGCTGTTCAATTTATATTGGATTCTACTTACTTTTCTTTTAACAATCTAATTTATCGGCAAACATTCGGTACATCCATGGGCTCTCCTTTATCACCAATTATCGCGGACATTACTTTACAAGATCTAGAGAATAAAGCGATCGCTATTTTGCCTGTACATCTACCGTTTTATGTGAGATATGTAGACGATATTGCATTAGCGGCTCCTTCCTCCATGCTCAAGGATGTCTTACAAGTTTTTAATTCTTTCCATCCGAGACTTCAATTCACAATGGAAAAGGGCGTCGACAACCGGTTGAATTTTTTGGACGTAACGATTATTGTTAGCAACAGAATAATAGAATTTGATTGGTACCATAAACCTAGTTTTTCAGGCAGATATTTGAATGTTGATTCTAAACACCCTCTCTGCCATAAAAGAGGCACGATAATTAGCCTCACAGATAGAGCTTTTTTACTGTCTCATCCAAGGTACCATCAAAAGAATTTAAAGCTTGTTATTAGCATTTTATTAGAGAGAATAGTTATCCATTACCTGTATATCTTTAAACTCATACACGAACGACTTAAATTCCTCATTTCAAAGAATAATGCTACAGATACAAACACAGACAACTCTCAACAAGCTCCTTTTTCTTCTTCTTTTAACGTACTGTATGTCCCAAAAATCTCTGAAAAATTCAACCATGCTATTCGAGACTTAGACACGAAATTGTCTTACACCGGCATTAATAAACTCAGTTGCTTTATTAAAACACACAAGGACAAACTACCTAAAGAATTACATAAAAACGTTATACAGGATGAGTCTGATAAAAAGTCCACCGTGTTTTTCTCGAAAACAGTAATAGATAGAGGGAAGACATCCATTATAAAAATTGTAGGACAAGTAGGGGTACATATTTTGGTGACCTTGAATAACCTTGAATGTCCGTCTTTCACACCAAAAATTAAAAAAAATTTTTTTTTAAATAGAAAGGGATACTTTGTAATCACTTTATCGATAGTACTCAATGAGCTTAATAACTTTTGTATCAGAGTTTTTTTTCGCAAATTCAACCGTTGTCAAGATATTGACAAAATAAGAATGAAAATTTGGAATCAATTTTTTTATTATTCCAAACTGTACTTACTGTAGTACACTTACTGTAATAAGTGTTCAAAATGTGCACCATGTTGAGCCTGACATGCCTGTAGTCTTCGAGGAAAGCTTGCTTGTACTTCTTCTAACTCCTGTGTGGTTATTTCGCGAAAAATGTTTTTAATTCTTTCTACCATATTTTCTCAAGTGGTAGGACGTTGAAAATAGGCTAACTCCTTCATTCTTCCCTAGAGGTCAAAATCCAAACATGTTTGTTTGTAAACATTCTGTTGAGCTCTTGTCTCGTATTTATTCCCAAGATGATATTCACATTCCAGTTGTAATAGTACAATCGACAAGTACACAAATCACGACGTGAATAAAGATTCTTGTTGTTTCAAGTGATCCAATTTTTTCAAAATGTTATATTCTAATCAAGAAGCCTTTGAGATGTTAATGATTTACGGTGAGTGCAGACAAAATGCTATGCAAGCGGCTGCTTTGTACGCTGCGCGCTTTCCGGATCGTCGTCATTTTGGAAGAAAAGTTTTTTTACACGTTTGGCAAATCGATTACGCACTACTGGAAATGTTAAGCCAAGACAACAAAAGCAAGATGTGTTAGTTAACAACGAAGATATGTCTGTTGATGTATTGGCCGCAGTTACTGAAAATCCACATGTCTCTACAAGAGATATTGCCCGTGATAGAGGTATTAGCCAATCTTCAGTGTCGCGAATACTAAGGAAAAACAAGTTCCATCCATATCGTATATCACTACTCCAAGAACTATCGCAACATGATTTTAACATGAGGATCCAGTTTTGTACATGGGCTCAAAATAAATTAGAAGAAGATCCTGGCTTCTTCCGATTTGTATTGTGGTCAGATGAAGCAACATTTAAGAGTGATGGAACCATTAATAGGCACAATTTGCATTATTGGAACGAAGTCAATCCACACTGGATGAGAACTGTGGATTACCAACACCGATGGAGTGTGAATGTTTGGGCAGGAATTATTGGTGTTCGTTTGATTGAACCATTCTTTTTGAAAAATCTCTAACAACCGAGAGGTTTGTTCGCTTCCTTACTGAGGATCTTCCAAATTTAGTGGAAGATATTCCATTGAGAGATAGGATTCGAATGTGGCTTCAGCTAGACGGTGCGCCACCTCACTTTGGAATAAATACGAGACGAGAGCTCAACAGAATGTTTCCAAACAAATGGATAGGTAGAGGATAGGTAGAGGAGGTCCTGTATTATTTCCTGCGAGATCACCCGACTTAACGTGTTTGGATTTTCACCTCTGGGAAAGAGTGAAGGAGTTAGCCTATTTTCAACGTCCTACCACTCAAGAAAATATGGTAGAAAGAATTAAAAACATTTTTCGCGAAATAATCACACAGGAGTTAGAAGAAGTACAAGCAAGCTTTCCTCGAAGACTACAGGCATGTCTGGCTCAACATGGTGCACATTTTGAACACTTATTACAGTAAGTGTACTACAGTAAGTACAGTTTGAAATAATAAAAAAATTGATTCCAAATTTTTATTCTTATTTTGTCGATATCTTGACAACGGTTGAATTTTCGAAAAAAACTCTGATACAAAAGTTATTAAGCTCATTGAGTACTATCGATAAAGTGACTACAAAATACCCCTTTCCATTAAAAAAAAATTTTTTTTAATTTTTGGTGTGAAAGACGGACATTCAAGGTTATTCAAGGTCACCAAAATATGTGCCCCTACTTGTCCTACAATTTTCATAATGGATGTCTTCCCCCTATATATTACCGTTTTCGAGAAAAACACGGACTTTTTATCAGACTCACCCTGTATATAAACATGTACAAATTGTGACGCTTCATATGTGGGACAGACTAGCAGATTCGTAAAAACGAGGACGAGAGAACATCGAGCTCATATAAACAGAAACACGACACAAAGTTTAGTAATCACCGATCACCGACTTTTAAATCATGAATTCGACTAGGACAACGTGAAGATTTTAGACGAAGAGCGAATACTCGGGAAAAGATTAATGTCCAAAATGATTTTTATTAACAGACAAAAAAACGGTTTAAATTTACATAGCGACACTGATCATCTTGACCATATTTGGTTTCCCACGTTAAATAATCTAACCAGAATATGATATTTACAACATTTAAATCTCACTGATAATTATTTACTTACGCGGGTCACTGACCTGACAGACATTTAATTTCTAAACACGTGTACTGCGATCAGTCTTATTGTTTTCTTCGACGTGTACGTATTGACTTGTTTGCTTCCCGCGTTCTTTCCGCGCTTTTTCTCGGTGAGTTCCCTCTCTCGCTACACATTGCACGGTCAACTTTTCTAATACTGTTTTAATTCTTTGAATAATGTAGAGATGAGTTTTTTCTTACTCTTTCTCTCGTTGACGATCACCAGCGAAGGACTTCCCGAATTTGAGTTGACGGAGGGACGTGCGAACTACATATAATTTTACCTTCTTTTTATTGTTTATTTCGCCCACGATATTGTAAGTAAAACTATTTAACACACACTTTTTTGTACACTAATGTATATTGAGATTTAGTTTAGTTTTTTCTTCTCCAATTTTCTTGTACAGTTACTGGAAGATGGCCCGAAGAGGAACCAAAACGTCTAGAATAAATATTTTTTAAACTTATATATTTTTCTTTTTTTGAGAACTTTATCCGCGCCTTTCTTGCGGTGGCTCTTGTTAGCCTTATTTTTATTATTTTGACTCACTTAGAGCCCTTTGTTCTCGGTTTGTATATTATATTCAAACTTATTAAGGTACTCACAGATTAATTCGATCCAACAGATCGCAGCTGCGATGGTCCACACAAATTAAAACTAAATTCTGAATCCTTTGGATTGCGTCGGTCTGTAAGAGCCTTTATGCAGTTAAAAACTTTCCTTAGGATATGCTAATGAACTTATAAGTTTCGACTAATTAATTACAATGAATTTAACTTAAAAATCTACCTTTCTAAAAAAAAGGTAAAAAAAGGCGCCAAGTAGTACACGCGCCATAGTTTTTGTGAAAACTTTTATATGTATTTTTTAATTTGCACAAGTAGTGTTATTTTAAACCATAAAAAATATTTTACGAATTATTTTAATATTTTGTAAAACATCCTACAAAAATGATATAAAAAAATTGCGCCAACTAAAAATAAGAGCATATAAAAATATTTTAACCAAAAAAAGTTGTACAAAATATGTAGTTGTTTTAATTTCCTATTTGATACATTGCAATATAATTAAAGTAGTATGGCGTATATCTAAAATAGTTATTTTATAATTAACTAAGTGCACAATTATAATTTACCAATAACCTTATATATTCTAAAAAGTTTAATAAAAAAAAGATTATATAAGACAAAATTCATACAAAAATTAAAAATTAAAAATTTTTACAAATTAAAAATTAAAAACTTATGCGTAAATTAAAAATTTATACAAAATCAAAAAATAAAAATTAATTTAGTTAAAAAAACTTGGGGCTGCTAAACTGACCAATATACTAATAATATTAACGTACTTCGTATATATACGTTGAGTTAATGCACAGTTATTAATGTAATAATGTTTATTAAAGTTTTGAAAAAAGCAGCGCCAAGTTTTTTTAACTAAATTTTTTTTTATTTTTTGATGTATAAATTTTTAATTTTCGCATAAGTTTTTAATTTTTAAATTGTAAAAATTTTTAATTTTTAATTTTTGTATGAATTTTTAATTTGTCTTATATAATCTTTTTTTTTATTAAACTTTTTAGAATATATATGGTTATTGATAAATTAAAATTGTGCACTTAGTTAATTATAAAATAACTATTTTAGATATACGCCCTACTACTTTAATCATATTGCAATGTATTAAATAGGAAATTAAAACAACTACATATTTTGTACAACTTTTTTTGATTAAAATATTTTTATATGCTTTTATTTTTAGTTGGCACAATTTTTTTATATCATTATTTTTGTAGGATGTTTTACAAAATATTAAAATAATTCGTAAAATATTTTTTATGGTTTAAAATAACACAACTTGTGCAAATTAAAAAATACATATGAAAATTTTCACAAAAACTATGGCGCGTGTACTTGGCACCTTTTTTTTACCTTTTTTTTAGAAAGGTAGGTTTTTAGGGATTATATCATTCATTTTGTAGTATTTAGTGATCACAATGTGTGTGTGTGTGTGTGCGTGCGTGCGTGCGCGCGCGCGCGCGCGCGCGAGCCGTTTATCATTTTTAATATTACCGGAATGTATGAATTTCCACTTTATATTAATTGTTTTTAATTTGTTTATTTATTATAATATAGGAAGACTTCCTTTTACCAATTACAAAGAAACAGATTTAAAATCTATATATAATTACATGGTCTTAAACTTGGATGAAAGATGGAGAAGAACCCTCGATGCATGGAAATGTGTAACAAGATTCATGGGGAAGCTTTATCCAACGATTAAAGAATATATCGCAGCTAAAAAGCAAATTCTTGTAATTAAAACAGAGGTATTAGAGATATTATAGATTCTCTCATTTATAAAATAAATAAAACATCTCATTTTAAAAGTAGTTTACGCATAAGAGAACAAAACATCACATTTTATGTAAAAATATTCTATACGTTTATGATAAAGTACACACACAATTCCTTTCGATTTAATGTTTTGACTATGCACTTGTATTTTTATTAACCTGGTGCAGACTATCCCAAAAAGGACTCCCAGCACCCACCGGGTTAATAAAAATACAAGTGCAAACATTAGATGTACAAGTGAAAACATTAAATCAAAAGGAATTGTGTGTGTACTTTATCATAAACATATAGAATATTTTTAAATAAAATGTGATTTTGCGTAGCGTAAACTACTTTTAAAATGAGATGTTTTATTTATTTTATAAATGAGAGAATCTATAATATCTCTAATACCTCTGTTTTAATTACAAGAATTTGCTCTTTAGCTGCGATATACTCTTCAATCGTTGGATAAAGCTTCCCCATAAATCTTGTTACACATTTCCATGCATTGAGAGTTTTTCTCCATCTTTCAGCCAAGTATGAGACTATGTAATAATTATATATAGATTTTAAATCTGTTTCTTTGTCATTGGTAATAAAAGAAAGTCTTCCTATATCAACTATTATGAATATGTTATCTACCGATCTCATTTGCTGAATCTACAAATAGCAAAGAATAATATTATTATATCATCATTGTCACATATCAGCTTTCTAGTAAACATATAATAAATAAATTAAAAACAATTAATATAAAGTGGGAGTTCATACATTCCGGTAATAAATAAATAATATAAAGTAGGAGTTCATACATTCCGATAATATTAAAAATGATAAACGGCTCACGTTCACACACACACACACACACACACACACACACACACACACACACACACACACACACACACACACACACACACACACACACACACACACACACACACACACACACACACACACACACACACACACACACACACACACACACACACACACACACACACACACACACACACACACACACACACACACACACACACACACACACACACACACACACACACACACACACACACACACACACACACACACACACACACACACACACACACACACACACACACACACACACACACACACACACACACACACACACACACACACACACACACACACACACACACACACACACACACACACACACACACACACACACACACACACACACACACACACACACACACACACACACACACACACACACACACACACACACACACACACACACACACACACACACACACACACACACACACACACACACACACACACACACACACACACACACACACACACACACACACACACACACACACACACACACACACACACACACACACACACACACACACACACACACACACACACACACACACACACACACACACACACACACACACACACACACACACACACACACACACACACACACACACACACACACACACACACACACACACACACACACACACACACACACACACACACACACACACACACACACACACACACACACACACACACACACACACACACACACACACACACACACACACACACACACACACACACACACACACACACACACACACACACACACACACACACACACACACACACACACACACACACACACACACACACACACACACACACACACACACACACACACACACACACACACACACACACACACACACACACACACACACACACACACACACACACACACACACACACACACACACACACACACACACACACACACACACACACACACACACACACACACACACACACACACACACACACACACACACACACACACACACACACACACACACACACACACACACACACACACACACACACACACACACACACACACACACACACACACACACACACACACATTATGATTACTAATTACCATGAGCATACATACCTAATAACACTTAACACTGTTTTTCTTTATATTATGTATTACGAAGTTGCACTCTTGCACATTTAACCTAAAAAATCGATAATGTAAATATGGATATATGGATGGATCACGAAGCACCACTAGCGCTATCTTATGTCGCATGCTCCAACTGTACATTTTTCGCGCATGTGCATTAATAAGAATGATGATGATGATGACGACGACGACGTGGACGTTTCTTAAATAAAAATTTTCACATTTCGACTTTACGTCGTAATAAAATGCTTAAATAGAATATGTAGAACGAAAATAAGGACACTTTCCTTATATAATTTAAACCCAAGCTATCGATTAAGCCTAGTAAAAACTCAATCCGTCAGCGGTTATTGAGGTCTGATAATATCAAGTACTCTCAAAAATCCGACTCGCGTATAGATACACGGAGTGCTTTGCTGCTGCTGCGCGGTACTTGGCGCGAGACACTACCGTGTCTCTTGATTTAGCAAAAATTGTAGATTTACCATTTTTTTATTATGTTTGAGGCTTTCCTGTTGAATACATGCATGGCATGATATTAGGTGTTACAAAACAATTATGGGAACTATGGGTGACAGCTGGTCACGAGTATCATTTGAAACCTTCACAATCAAACAAAATAAATGAACGCTTAGTACAAATTAAACCACCACATAAAATATATCGGTCACCTCGATCTTTACAAGACCGTAGTAAATGGAAAGCAGCAAAATGGCTTTCATGGACTTTGTATTATAGTTTCCCGTGTATGAAAGATATTTTGAACAATGATATTTGGAAATCCTTTTTGTTGTTTGTACGTAGTTTATACAAATTATTGCAGAATAACATTTCTAAAGATTCATTACAACAATCTTACATCGATCTTTATCAATTTGTCGGAGAATGTCAAATCTATTACGGTGATGCCAGCATCACTCTCAATATGCACTCTGTATTACACTTATGTGAAGCTGTGCGACGATCAAGCCCACTGTGGGCAACGTCTGCCTTTCCTTATGAAAGTAATATTTACAATTTAAAAAAATTGATAAAGAATCCAAAGAACGTGGATCTTCAAATAGTACAAAATTTTAATAAAACAGTCAATTATCATACTTTACTCAGTACTTCTGAAACTTCCGATTTATGTTCTGAATTCTGCACATTAATCTTATCCAAAGAATATTCTACACACACAACCAATGCCATAAGAACTAATAATAATGTAATACTGCTTGGTACAGAGACGTTTATATAGAATATACGAACTTATAATAAAGCCATAAAAAAATATGAGGGAAAAACGGGAACTATCTTTCAAAGAGCAACTTTTAGAGGAAATATTTTTCATACTGCCGACTATAGTACTTCTATCAAAATGAATGATTCTATCATAGAAACAAGGAGGGATAAAATTGTTAAAATATTAGACTTTATATTAATTGAAGAGATGTGTTATTGTTTAGTAGAATTATTAATAGAACCTCTTTTATATGAGCAAATTGGAATTGAACACATTATTAAAATAAAAGATACAGATGAAATTACTTTGATAAAAATAATGAAATGAAACAAAAACTAATCGATATTCGTATCGGGGAAGAATATTATTTGAGTAGGATGACGTGCGGTTATGACATACGTGGTGTGACAATAAAGTTCAGTGAATGTTATTAAAGAACAAACATCAGTTAATTTTCATACAAATGATCTTTATTGTCCTTTAAAGTAGTCTCCTTCAGAGATAACACACCTTTGACAGCGCTCGTAAAGCTTGCGGAAACTCGTGGAAAATTCGTCTTTGGAAAGCGCTTTAAAAACTGTTGTCACACGATTCTGAATGTCCGAAATGTCTGCAAATCGAGTTCCTTTTTGCCTCCTTCAATTTAGAGAATAAAAAGAAGTCTGCGGTAGCAAGATCTGGTGAGTAGGGAGAGTAATTCAAAACAGTTACACCTCACTGACAAAAGAACTGCTGCACAGTAACCGCTGAATGGGCAAGCGCATTGTCGTGAAGCAGAAACCAATTTACAGCCTCGTAAAACTGTGGCCGTACGCCACAGTTACGTCGCAAGTACATATCTATGTTTCAATATCTTATTTTAATCATTCGTAAACTGCTATTTGTAATATTAATTGTTCTTCGTTCTTTTTCATATGATTTATAGATAACTTGATAAGGACCTAAAATTAAGGTCGAAACGTTGTGATGTGCACTTAATAATAAATAGAATTTGCCAGTACGGTCGAGAGAATTGTGTTCATTATTTTTTATCTTAAAATGTATCCCTTTTATCCATCATATAACATAGCATATTTTAATTATTTGCCTTTGTGACATTGTACTTTATTGTCAGTCCACTTCTGTTTACCAGCAGATAAATAGAGAGTTTGTTAGTCAGTTACTTGATATTGCCAATAAAATTTGTTTCTGATTCTATTTGTAAGTATTATTTTGTGTTAACGTTATTATTTTTCATAATTATTTAAGAAAATATATTTTTAGAATAAAGAAAAATTTAAGTACACTGTAAGATTCTGTGCAATGTTAATGTTATTCCGTATATATTGTTTTGGAAAACCTTCTTTGAAGAAAATATATGTCCTTGAATGTCGATAGGTACGTTCGGACAAAACGTTTCAAACGTCGTAAGGTGGAAATCGCGAGAATAATCCAACGATCTTACAATGCTCCTTTTATTCATCATATCACATGGTATGCTTTAATTATTTGCTTTATTTCGTTAGGTTCACATAATGTCTGATAGACTCACAATCAGACTAAAGATTAGAAGGCACCTAGCATTGTGCCGTGAGTTCCACAAAGCAGCGAGAGAAGTTATAGATAATAACAAAAAGGTACAAGAAGTTGCACTTAACTATTCAATTCAGGTTGGGAACTATTTGAAACATAAAGTTAAGTAAAACAGTAGAAAAAACAGTAGATGATGTTGTTATTAGAAATCATACTTACCGTGCCGTTACAAGAGACAATAAAGTTGACAAGGATTTACTAAATCTTAAATGTGTGAAACGTAAGCGCTTAGGAAATGCATGCTAATTCGACAGATGTAACGCACCACTTTCGCGAGTGCAGCTCGGATTTCGCTCTGCCGGGATCAGGGCTCGTGAAAGGGTCGGCGAGATAACAGACTTGGTGTTAAATAAAGAACTGTTTATTCCTCAATATGTAGAATACATTTACAAGTATGAGACGTAAATAGATGATTGGTTACAGTAAATGTGAGATCGAGTGAACGTAGTGTATGCTTGTATCAAATGTGTGTGTGTGTGTGTATGCGCATTTACAGTGTGTGTTCGTGTGCGTTCGTATTTATAATGTGTGTGCGTGTCCGTATTTACAACGTGTATGCGTTATGTACGATGAGCGGTGTGTATGTATCGAAAGAATGAGCATTTATGCGTGATGTGCGGTAACCGCGTGTAAATGGATAACCGTGTATGCGTTATGTACGGTAGCAGTGTGTGTAACAAATGGATAAGTGTGTATGCGTTATATACAGTAAATATCGGACGTTGCAGCAATTGTCTTTATTAAATGTCCGACTTTACATTAATCGCGACGTATAAGACCGGTGATTTAATCTTCCGGGAATCGTTTCGGGCTTTTGGATATTAGTATCGTGCCCGCGGCAATGTATTGACGCGTTTTTCTGTCGGTGCGGCGATTTAAAGGCCGAGCGCGTGTCTGGCATACGAAGGCACGCGGGGCGCGAGGCGCGAGAGCGCGAGGCGCGAGGCGCGAGTGTGACGCGCGAGATTATATTTTATCCGCGTTAATTATTATTTTCGGTCTTTGTCATTGCTTGACGGGATTGCGTTAGGATGCGACGACTTGGCGAAAGCACTCGTCAGCAGCAGGGAGCTCTCTACCCGTGGAATCTCGTCGTCGCGTGGTTCAGACAGGATCTTCGAACCGCCGAAAGCTCTCGGCGGTGGCTGGGTGCGCCCAACCTCGTTTTCTGTCTTTGGAGAAGCTATCTAGGTTTCGGACTCGTAACAGGCGCCGTGCGGGCTCTGAGTGGAGCAGGAACCGGAGTGATCTTTTAGCACTTGAGTGGCCTATTTTATACGCCGAAATTACCCTCTCGGGTAATTTCGGTCGTTATCGCGGGGCCCGATTGTCTCAGCATTAATTGCTGTCAAACGCTTAGACGGATTCGGGGCCGTTCGGGCGGCCTCGGCGGCAGTGCGGACGGGACTGTCGCTCGGCGCTTTCCGACGGAATTCGGAGCGATTCGGGGCGCCGAGCCGACGGCCCGGTATTGGGATGCCGGCGGCCGTATAACGGCCCGAATCAGTTGCTATTATGGTAAATTAAAAAGGGCGCATTGCGCCGCTACACCTTGTCCGGCTGGTGTTCACCAGGCGGCAGCCTTTCGACGGATCGACGGCCGGGTAACGGCTCACGGGGGGTGGATTGTTACACAGAAATACACTAAAAGGGTACAGTGTTTCCACATTTGTGCAGGAAAATTCGTTACTGCAATATTTACGTCAGTGGACAAAAAATTCTCAATGTCCTTGTCAACTTTGCGCATTGGAATACCTGGCTTATAATTTCGCCCATGCAATAAATATAGAACCTCCTGATCTATGGTTAACAATCAGAAAAGTGGACATAAGCTGGATCTGCAAATTCGAAATGAGATACTTCGATGAAATTTATTATGAATTTAAGAATGCTGCTTAATGCAAAATTGATGTCCCTGTATCGACAAGCGCATTGCAACATTTGTCGTCATTCGTCAACAAGAAATATCGGAACCAACTACTTCGCGCGCCCAAGGAGACATTGGATCATCACAATTGCCCAACATAAGTATCATTTTGCGTTAATGATATTATTTCATAATTATTTTAAAGATTTTTTTAGAATAAATAGAAATTCAAATACACTGTGAGATTTTGTGCATTTAGGTATTATTGTTTTGATTCAATATTACATAAGGCATACGTCATTGTATCTTGAGCAATTCAATCTCAGCTTCCACCGACGTATGTCCAAATAGACAATTTTTGTCATTGCGCGAACGTATCAAAATTAATTCGTCACAAGCGTTAATCACGATTCGCTTATAATCTTCGCAAAATCCCAATAGCATATTGAACGGTAAGCAAAAGTTGAAATAAGATTCGACAACATTATGTGCTACATCCCACGCAGCATTCTTCAAGATTTTACCTCTCTCTGGTGTTAGAGAGACATAATTTATGAGCGTGGAAGTTATTCCAACGTTTCTGTTGCGATCAATCTCCACACCATCGAGTTCATATCGAAGTTCATCAAACATGAACGCAACGCAATTGTTTCTCAATACCAACTCTGTCCGGTTATTCTTTTTATGTACTATCAACTTTCCCTTGACATACAGAAAGCTTTCACATGGTAACGTGTACAAATCCTGATGTTGTATAGGTATCCGTATCTCATCATATATCCAAACGTTGTGTTGGCATACAGATTGTACGTAGGAGTCTCAATCTTAATGATACGATCATCAAAGATCGGCTCACCTCCGATATTCAAGATGTCGATCATATTTTCAAGTATTTCGTACCGCAAATCCCAATGATTTTAAAAATTCGCGATTCGACGCGCTGAGCTTCTTAGCGTAACCGGACACTTTACTATTCTCACCCGATGCCACTCGTCTTCTCGTAAAAATATTGTCTCTCACGTGCTCCGTTTCGTTCAGCACGATCATTTCATTTGTCACACGCTATTATTGCCGCCGCCGCACAATGGGCGAAATCCAAAAAAAAGTGATCAAAAATCGAATTTCAACATATGTATATTAAAATTAATCAAACTAATCATGTCCTCACATTTATAACATCTTGAAATATACGAAACAAAGTGAAATATGTTAAAACACTGAAAATGTAATGTAAAATTTATTTATAAACATTGATATAATTTCCTATCGTTTCTTTACCGAATATTTTGTCATTTCTTCAAGGAGCTCGTAAAGAGTTACGAATGCCCGAAAAAATCCGAAAAAATTAATTTTGATAGCTCTGACTGTACTTTATATGAAAACATTTTTGTTATTTAATTTTCCTAAAATATTATTATATTTAACTAATTAATAATTTTTTGTCGCTAGTAAATAAATTCAAATAGGGAATATTAATATAATTCGACCCAACTAGCAAATAATTTACACGGGCGAAGTTGGAAGAATATTTTTAGGAAGACGTATCTCTTGGTTTGAGATTACAAGATTCCCTTGATCATCCTCCAACCCGTGAATAAATAGGCGAGAAAAATATAGGTCCGAAAAGTCGCTGAAGCAGGAATCGAACCTGCGTCTTTCGCTTGCCGGGCGACTGCTTTTAACCAACTAAGCTATTCAGACCCTTTCGATCCTATATTTTTCAATTGCCTTTTAAATGGATGTTAGTAAACAATAATTTTTGAGAGCAATTTACCGGCTCTCAGTTGGTTAAAAGCAGTCGCCCGGCAAGCGAAAGACGCAGGTTCGATTCCTGCTTCAGCGACTTTTCGGACCTATATTTTTCTCGCCTATTTATTCACGGGTTGGAGGATGATCAAGGGAATCTTGTAATCTCAAACCAAGAGATACGTCTCCCTAAAAATATTCTTCCAACTTCGCCCGTGTAAATTATTTGCTAGTTGGGTCGAATTATATTAATATTCCCTATTTGAATTTATTTACTAGCGACAAAAAATTATTAATTAGTTAATTTAATTCGCTCCTGGACCTTATTATGGAGCTAACACACAATATTAGAATTTACATCTTTCACCGTTGAGAGCCGGTAAATTGTTCTCAAAAATTCTTGTTTACTAACATCCATTTAAAAGGCAATTGAAAAATATAGGATCGAAAGGGTCTGAATAGCTTAGTTGGTTAAAAGCAGTCGCCCGGCAAGCGAAAGACGAAGGTTCGATTCCTGCTTCAGCGACTTTTAGGACCTATATTTTTCTCGCCTATTTATTCACGGGTTGGAGGATGATCAAGGGAATCTTGTAATCTCAAACCAAGAGATACGTCTCCCTAAAAATATTCTTCCAACTTCGCCCGTCTAAATTATTTGCTAGTTGGGTCAAATTATATTAATATTCCCTATTATTATATTTGTTGCTAGTAAACAAAATGTTAATTTGAACGCTTGAAATAGAATAAAAAGTCAAACTTTCGATATATGATTTAATACATGAGACTGCATGAGGCTAAATCGAATTGGGCTAAAACTCTTCCTCGAAGTGTCCAGAATGTTTTAAAAAAAATTTTGCCTGTATTTGCTTCTCCAAAAGTTATGAACTATTAGGGTACGAAAAAAAGGTCGGGAATATTTCGAAAAATATAAGTTTAAAAAAAATGTTTCAGATAAAAGTTGTAGGGTTTAAAAAGATCTATTTATTAAACTTATTAGTTTGACCTTGGGTGACATCGCCAAGGTCAGAGCAAGGTCATCTTGAATATTTTAAACGGAACCACCCTATTTTTGTTATATAAATCGATTTGTCGCAATATTTTGCGTAAAAAGTTATAAGGGTAAGATGCTCAAAAAGTGAATAGTTTACGAGATATTTTATACTTTAATTTGACATAATCTTACATAAACTATGAAATATCTCGTAAATTATTTATTTTTCGATAATCTTACCTCAATACTTTTATGCACAAAATAATGAAAGGAATTAATTGGTGTAAGGAAAACAGATAGTTGTTTTTAAGGAAAAAATATTTAGCTGCTAGTTGCAAATGGGTGATCTCCGTTTGGACACGTTTTATTGGACACTGCTCGATTGGACACCGCTCGATTGGAAACCGCACGATTGGACACTGCACGATTGGACAAGCACATTGCACGATTGGACACGGCACGATTGGACACTGCACGATTGGACACGCATATTGCACGATTGGACACGTACATTGCACAATTGGACACCGCACGATTGGACACCGCACGATTGGACACGGCACGATTGGACACCGCACGATTGGACACCGCGCAATCTGTCATACCGACAACATGCAGCGACACGAGTATGCTCTGTGGTCACATGCGCATTTGTTTTTGTTAAAGTGCACGAAATTTAAACGCAACAAATGTGAAAAATATAAACCCATGTGGAATCCCAGTTTGCGTTGCAATGTACACGCATAGACTGCACCCCCCACTCTCCCACCTCCCGCCCTCCGCCCCCTTTACAAACCCATGTGGAATTCTACTTTGTACTTTACAATACAAGCGGTGTCCAATCCTGCGGTGTCCAATCATGCGGTGTCCAATCGTGCCGTGTCCAATCGTGCAGTGTCCAATCGTGCAGTGTCCAATCGTGCAGTGTCCAATCGTGCCGTATCCAATCGTGCAGTGTCCAATCATGCCGTGTCCAATCGTGCAATGTGCGTGTCCAATCGTGCAATGTGCGTGTCCAATCGTGCGGTTGACAATCGAGCGGTGTCCAATAAAACGTGTCCAATAGTACGTGTCTAATCGAGCGGTGTCCAATCGTTACGTGTCCAAACGGGATACGCCCGTTGCAAATTACATATTTTTTTTTTAAGAGCGAAGACCGTTCCAACTCACATTGCTTTTCGAGATATGGTAGTCGAGTTTTATCTTATGATGAAGTTACCTGTTACATTTTTATGTATTTTATGTGAGATTTAATATGTTTCTGGAATGTATTAAAACAAAAGCAGGGGTCGAACAATTACATCATTTTTCTACATAATCTCCTTGCTTTTCGATGTACTTCTTCCAGCGATTCACAGGCTTGCTTATGCCATTGGAAAAGGTTTTCGGCTGGTCGCGTAGCCATTTATGCACCACTTTCTGCACTTCTTCGTCCGTAGCAAATCGCCTACCTCGTAAAGCATCTTTGAGTGATCCAAAGAGGTGAAAGTCGGAAGGGGCGAGATCTGGACTGTATGCAAAGTGTTCCAGCACCTCAAAACACAATTTTTTAAGGGTTTCAACGAAAAAAAAAAAACTGGAGCGATTAAGATCAAACCTCGGTTACGTAATTACAAGAGTACCACCTTTTAGCACGCGAGCGCTAAATGCAGCGCGGCCAACCTAAAGAAAGTTATGGCGAAAGTGCGGATAATTTTTGACTTACCCTCGTATATACATAATTATATATATAAATATATAATTATATCGAAAAAATAATTTCATACAAATATTTATTTAAGTGATTGATAATTTATAATTCTTATTTCTTTTGAACAATATTTTTAATATCATACACAAGGAGGCTAATAAAAGCCAAAATTGCGAGATGTAAGTAACATCGGTTGTCGCCCTTGCTTTGTTTATATTATTAGAAACGATACATAATACTTATGTTTGAAAGGATTACCAAGTTAGTCACAATGTCATATTTGATAAGTGCGTGCTGAGCTTGTTCGTTTTCGGTTACCTCCACGCATATAACGGTGAGTCGCGTATTTTTTACATCTTTTGCACATTTCCATACAATTTAACATTACATTAACTTAGAGATGTCACGACAACCTATGTGATTGCTTTTTAACATTCTACTCCTTGACGGAAACCGTTTCGAGACGACTTTTTTAAACCGTTGGAGAATCTCGAGTTCCTACGTGCGAGTTCAGACCGCATGATAACTATCGTTTAGATTTTTACATTGCATAGTAAGACAACACTTCAATTTTTATGTATAAAAAAGAATTCTTATTGTAATTGTTAATTTTGTATTTCTTTTGGCTTTCCTGTTTCAGTTACTGAAGATGGCCCGAATTGGGAGATTATCAATTTTAGTTACATAAAAATTGTACTCGCGCAAAATATTGGATGGCGTCTCTTTAAAAAATTCAAATTTGATTGGTCTACAGTATCGAACAGATGATGGTCGATCGTTTTTCCATAAGATATTATTATCAGACGACAAGACGATAAGACGTTTCGGTCCCATAAAACGTATGATTTTTAATAAACGTTAACTTTAAACTTACAAAGATTTATATATTTATTATAAGCGCTTACATCTCGCAATTTTGGCTCTTATTAGCCTCTCTTTGTATGATATTTTGAACTATTTAGAGCCTTGATTCATATATTTTATTGAATATTTTTAATCCTTTTATAATGGCAGACTTCAAAATTCAAAAAGGAGAATTTTGTAGATGGATCTGTAGAAAATGTAGATACAGATAAAACGCATATAAATATTATAATGGAGAACATTGAAGAAAAATATAATTTTAATGATATTCAATTAAATCAAATTCGAAGGAAAGTAAGTTCTACTTTTATTTCACAATATCACAGGTATTGGAGAATTGCCAGACGAACACAATCAAAGTTTGAAGAGAAGATCAGATTTTTTATGAAAAGTTACTTTGAAGTAGAATTTAAGAAAGTAAATTTAATATCCGGGTGCTCCAAAGATACAGCTTCTAAACAATCGGATTCTAATCTAAGAGGTCGCGGTCGTCCCTGAAAAAGCTTCGAAAATAGTTCTCGCCAAACCCAGAAGAGACGTTCCAATGAGCTTCAAAACAAGTATAGTCAAGAAGAATTGATTTACGCTATTGTCTCTTCAAATAACACACACAAGACAAAATCTTAATAAATCAAAAAATAAATTCTCAAAAGATCTTATAAACGGTACTTTAGCCTTGTACATGGATATGAACATGACGAGAGAAAAATATGAACATCTTCGAAAGTACAATCCACGGTACTTTGGTAGCAAACAATGCCCTCCTTATGAAAAAATGCAATCTGCTAAAATCGATTGTTACCCACGTGATATAACAATAACGGAAAACGGAGCTGAAATAAAATTACAAGCATTGCTTGATCATAAAGTATTTCGTATTATCTCGTCAATTACAACAACAAAAGAATTTCAAAAAATAGATTGTGAAGATTTTGTGCTATATGGTAAATGGGATATGGATGGTGCATCAATCAGGTCAACAAAATTTCAAACAGCAGTGGTCCATAAATAACGACAAAGATAATGATATGACTTATTTGAGTGATAGCACGGTATTTGTAATATCTTACGTACCTCTTGTCTTGTCGTCTGATAATAATATCTTATGGAAAAACGATCGACCATCATCTGTTCGATACTGTAGACTAATCAAATTTTTTAAAGAGACGCCATCCAATATTTTGCGCGAGTACAATTTTTATGTAACTGAAATTGATAATCTCCAACCAACAATTGTAATCGAAAACCAAAAAACAATAAAAGTCACCCATAATTTGCAGTGCACCATGATTGATGGAAAAATTTGTAATGTTCTGACGCATCAAAAATCTTCTACGTCGTGCAATATTTGTGGAGCTACCTCCAAACAAATGAACGATTTGAAGAAGATAAAACAATTGAGATATAATGAAGACAATTATAAATTTGGTTTGTCTACTCTGTACTGCTGGATTCGTCTCATGGAGTGCATTTTACATATTTCGTACAATATTGATTTTAAGGAGGGTTCTGCCAGGGGGAATAATATAATTTTGAAGCAGAATAAAAGAAAACAAATTCAAAGTGATTTGAAATCACAACTAAGCATAACTGTCGATATTGTCAAACAAGGTCACGGAATGACAAATGATGGCAATACAGGTAGGCGATTTTTTGCTCATCCTGAAGCTGTTTCAAACATAATTGAAGTCGATCAAAAATTAATAGAAAGATTTGGCAAAATATTACATGTGATGGCAAGCGGTTGTGAAATTGACTGCGATAAATTTGAATGATATGCCTACGAAACCGCTGAACTATTTGTTCATTTGTATTCTTGGTACAACATACCTCCCTCCATACATAAAGTATTGTTTCATGGTGGAGCAATTATGAAAAAAATAATTCTTCCTATCGGATGCCTTTCTGAAGAGGCTCAAGAGGCAGGAAATAAAGTGTTCAAAGCTGCGAGAGCTCATACCAGTAGAAGATGTTCACACATAGTTAATAACGAAGACATTATGCATATTTTAATATCATCTGACTCAGTAGTAAATAAGTTAAGAGTTTCTAAGAATAAAAAGATAAAAGATTTAACAGCTGAAGCAGAAAGTTTGTTAATAAATAACCAAAATAATAATCAAATTGATAACATGGAAATAGACAACGAAGACAATTGCTCAATGGAATTAAACAGTGATGAAAGCTTAATGGATCTGTAAATAATTTTGTTCGTTCAATTATTTTTAACTATTATATAATATAATTATTTTTAACTATTTATTTTTGTTCCCTGTGTTGCTGCATATTAATAAATAAGAATAACATTAATTATTAATTATTAATAAATAATTAACATTATTTTGGAGATGCCTCTGATGCAATATGGACTGATGACGGAATACAACATTCAAATCGAAGCGCCGACTTTTATTGTAACTGACTATCATATTGACAGCGATGCGTGACTTCTTAGACGATTTCCGTTTATTATTTTTATTTTACATTACATTTCTATTTTTATTTTATTCATAACTTGCGCAGTAGAGGGTCCAAAAAGGGACCGAAACGTATGCTTTTATTAATTTTTTATCACATTGTTATAGCCCCAAAGCTATACACAATTATATTATTATATTGTATATATGTATATTCCATATTATAATCCAAGTAGGACAAATATCAGCGCGAAACGCCGACACAGCGGGTCACGCGCGAAACGAGAACGAGAGTTACGAAAAAGACAAATTTGCAAAACCATTGCGACTCACAAAAATTGCCAAAGTGCAAGCGAAGGATTTCTTTTAACCTCCTTCGCTTGCATGTGGACTTTGACCGCGTTCCGACCTAATTACCTAGTATAAGAAGACTCATCGCCAAAACGCAGCGGGAAGTCATTAAATTAGAGTATTACGTGTCGTCGCGGTCAGTTATACGAAACGGTTTAACGAAACGTGTATGTAAAAACGGCCGTCGTTACTCTTTGTGTTAAGTACGCGCCGGTCAGTGTTATATGATCTAATTCACGCATTGTGATAATTTACAGATATATATACCTATATACAGAGTGGCCCACGTAAAGTGTTACAAGCCAGTAACTCTAAAAATATTTATTCAATCAAAAAGTTGTTTATGAAAAAGTTTCATGTATTCGAGGGGCCTTTCTAACTACGTAAACATAAATTTGCTCCCGCTCCTCCTTTAAGGGAGGCGGGGGGTAACTTTATAATTTCAAATGGAACCTCCTATAAAATGTTACATATTTGAATTCTACGGGAAAAAACAAATAAATTTTATCTGGAACATTTGTTTGTAAAATGCTTCTGTTAAAAGCTACATGGTGGCCCACGTAAAGTATTACAAGCCAATAACTCTAAAAATATTTGTCAAATCAAAAAGTTGTTCATGAGAAAGTTTCATGTATTCGAGAGACCTTTCTAACTGCGTAAACATAAAGTCGTTCCGCCTTCAAAGGAGGGGGGGGGGGCAACTTCATAATTTTAAGTGGAACCTCCTATAAAATATTACATATTTGGATTCTACGGAAAAAAATAAGTAAATTTTATCTGGAACATTTGTTTGAAAAATGCTTCTGTCAAAAGTTATAAGTATTTAAACCTCAAAAATGTTGTTTAGAGTTAGACAAAATTTTGTAAGAAGAATTAATAAGTGTTTAGATAAGAATAGTCAACAGCTCGAACATTTAATAAAGTAAAAAAAACAAGTCTTTCATTTAATTTATGGTTTTATCATTAATTTGAATGCACTCTACTTTAAAGTTTTAATGCTTATAACTTTTGATAGAAGCATTTTTCAAACAAATGTTCCAAATAAAATTTACTTGTTTTCTCCCATAGAATCTAAATATGTAACTTTTTATAGGAGGTTCCATTTGAAATTATAATATTACCCCCGCTCCCCTTGAAGGAGGAGCGGGAGCAACTTTATGTTTACGTAGTTAGAAAGGCCCCTCGAATACATGAAACTTTTTCATAAACAACTTTTTGATTGAACAAATATTTTTAGAATTACTGGCTTGTAACACTTTACGTGGGCCACCCTGTATATATACAGGGTGTTTCATTTTAATTGACGCATTGAAATAAGTGGAGAAAAACACGTGGGATTGAAAAACGTTTGAGACAAAAGTTGTATGGTTCGAAGCGGGAAATAAGATGGTGTCATTGGTTTGACCTTGAGTGCACGTGTCAAGGTCATATGGAGTTCAACTTTGTTTTTTTTTAATGAAATCCTCTATTTTTCATTACATATTCTTGTAGCTAACTTCAAGACCTTTTCAAAACACTATAATAATGTATTTTTTTATTAAGTACTTTTCGAGTTATAAGGCTTGAAACTTACAGTATTTTGACATAAAATACAAAATATCTTGTAAAACATTCAGTTTTCGGTAATCTTATCTTAATACTTTTATGCATAGAATAATGAGACAAATTAATTGGTGTAAAAAAAGTTTCTTTTAAGAAAAAGTATGTAATTTGCAACATGCAGCTTCATACTTTCTTTGAAAGCAATTATGTGTTTTCTTTACACCAATTGATTGGTCTCATTATTCTGTGCATAAAAGTATTAAGGTAAGATTACCGAGAACTGAATGTTTTACAAGATATTTTGTATTTTATGTCAAAATACTGTAAACGTCAAGCCTTATAACTCGAAAAGTACTTAATAAAAAAATACTTTATTATAGTGTTTTGAAAAGGTCTTGAAGTTAGCTACAAGAATATGTAATGAAAAATAGAGGATTCCACTTAAAAAAACAAAGTTGAACTCCATATGACCTTGACACGTGCACTCAAGGTCAAACCAATGACACCATCTTATTTCCCCCTTCGAACCATACAACTTTTGTCTCAAACGTTTTTCAATCCCACGTGTCTTTCTCCACTTATTTCAATGCGTCAATTAAAATGAAACACCCTGTATAGTGTTTGTGTAATAATAAAGTTCTTAAGTGAAAAAGGTGTCTCTTCTCTGGGCGGAGCCCGAACTTCCCAGTTCTTATCCGGCAACGATCCCGATAAACCCCGTGCCTCACGAGAGGCACAACAACATCTTGATTCGAATATTTACTCGTGTTTCTTTTATAATTTTATAATAAATTCGTGTTGCGCGTCAAATCTTGCTTTGGCTCTCATTGCCTTATTGTAACCCCCTTTTTAGTAAATAAGAATAGTTACTAATTACTCGAATAATCTCTATATATAAAAGAAGAAGTCTTGACTGACTGACTGACTCATCAACGCCCAGCTCAAACCGTTTAACCTAGAAACGTGAAATTTGGAAGGTACACTGTTTTTATAATGTAGGCACCCACTAAGGAAGGATTTTTGGAAATTACGTCCCTAAGGGGGTGAAAAGGGGGGTGAATTTTTTTATGAGGAACCTATATCTTAAAAACCGAAGATGTTACGGACGTGAAAATTAGTATTTAGATTCTTCTTTAAAAATAAAGAAACACGTGTTTTACCATTCTCCGAAAATCCAGTTAAGGGAAATGAAAAAGGGAAGTGAATTTTTTTATAAGGATACCTATGTATCTCAGAAACCAAAGATGTTAAAAAAGTAAAAATTTACAATTTGAATCTTTATTATAAATAAGTTTGCGTGCCAAATTTCTTGCTCCTAACGTCAGTAGTTCTCAAGATATGGATATCAGTAAAACGTGCGTACCGAGCGCGCGAAGCGCGCGAGGAACAAACGCCAGCTAATGTTAATATAAAAAAAAAAATATTGGGTAATGCAAAATATTGAAATAAATGAAAATATTAAAAATAAAAAATAAATAAAAGAGATTTTGTTGAATTGATACTTATTTTAATTAAAAAATGAATAAACTGATAAAAAGACTTTGCTGAATTGATGCTTCTTTATATTAAAAAATAATAAAAAATTAACAAAAATAAAATAAGAGTAACGTAAAAAAACTTCAGCGACTCCAAAAACATAAATGTATTGCATTTACATATAAAAAATAAATAAGTACTTTGTTCTCCATATTGGATCTCCGCCATTTTGTGAATTTGGCAATTTTTAGTTCAGATTCAAAATCACCGATCCAAAAAACTTGTAAATACCAAATTTCAAACGATTTCCTTCACATCTGAGTGACTTATCGATTTTTGATCACTTTTTCCGTATTTCGCCCATTGTGCGGCGTTGCAGTTCGCAAACAACACGGCGACGCACGACGCGACTGGATTCTCTCCGGCTTATATAAATTACGGCCGAGAACTGTGCCCACCGCACCCCGGGGAAGAGGCACGAGATAGGAACATCAAGATCGAGACGTTGCCAGAGAAACTCGACGACGCGTATGCACTGGTACGCGTGCGACTAGCACGCGCCTTCCAACGCCAGGAGCGTTACTATAACCTCCGACGGCGAAACTGGAGACCGGCACTCGGCGAATGGGTGTGGAAAAGAGATCACCCGTTATCCAATAAGGCAAACGCATTTAACGCCAAACTAGCACCGAAGTTTATCGGGCCATTAGAAGTGCGTCGAATAATATCACCCGTTATAGTGGATCTACGTAGCCGCCGAGGAAAATGGTATCGACATATACATACATATAGAGCATTTAAAAGCTGCCCGAGAGCACGATACAAACAACGAGAAAGAAAACAACAATAATAACCAAAAGACGAGGACGAAGATCCCCCTCCAAATCCGGAGACGAGATTCGACAACGAGGATGACTAAATCGACAACCGATCATTCGCTAACAACATGTCAGAGCAAACGGACATTATCCAAGCGATAAACGAGCTGCTAGGCGACCTGGAGTACTGGGACGAAGTACTGCCGCCGCATCCCAGGCCCGAACCAACACCACCGGCGCCGGCACCACTTCCGCAGCCAAGGCCGCCGAAAGTCGGCACTTTAATTCAAAGGTCCGACCACGTGATCGCCAGAAGCAGGCAATTCTACTTCAGCCGCCGCCTCCACCACCGAAACGACGCCAAGGTGCAGGAACAACCGTCGAGCGGCCGTCCTCCAGCCAAACGACCGAGCCCACGGCCACCGAACGACCGAAATTGTTGATGCCCGCCGGCCCGCTGCCACCGCCGCCGATTCCAGTTCAAGTCGAACCCGGCATCGTGGTCGAGGTGCCGCACTTTGCGGTGCATGTATCGCGCCGCTACAAACCGCGTACAGCGCAAGGGCATTGGATTCTGCGCTTCTCACGAATCGGCCAACTAACATACCGTCGCCGATTAGCATAGGTCGACCGGAAAGACTGTAGCTCAAATTCAGCTACTCTAAAACCGGGGGGGGGTGATGAAACGATCCCCCCTTGAGCGATCGTTTTATCCGGCCGTCAATCCGCCGGAAGGCTGCCGCCCGGCGACCACCAGCCGGGCAAATGCAGCGGCGCTATGCGCCCTTTTTAAACAAATTAATAACGCGACCGAATCGAGCCGTTATACGGCCGCCGTTGTCTACAGCCAGGGCCGTTGTCTCGGCGCTTCCGAACCGCTCCGAGTCCTGACGAAAACCGCCGAGCAACGGTCCCTGCCGCACTACCCGAACGCCGCCGAAATAATTTATAAGAATAATTGTTCGTATTAAACAGAACAATCGGGCCCGACGGATATCGCCGAAATTACCCAAACGGGTAATTTCTCGATATAAAAAGAGCGATCCGGCACCGAAAAGATCACTCCGATTCCCGATCTGACAGAGCCAGCACGGCGCCTGATCCGAATCCCGAACAGCTCTTCTACAGGAAGCAAGAGGTAGAGCGCACTCCGCCTCCGTCGAGAGATCTCGCAAGCTTCCCCGAGAGCCTCCTCCAAAACGCACTCCGCCTCCTCCGCAACGAATCCAGAGAGATTGAGCGCACTCCGTCTCGTCCGAGCGATCTCGGTAGCGGTAGATCCACTATCCGTCTATACCTTGCACGATCTAATAAACACCCGGTAGAGCGATCTCTGCCGCGGGCGAGAGATCTCGCCGATCGTTGCATCCCGGTGCATTCATCCTCACACCGACACAAAAGCATTAAAACGCGACATACCTCAGAAACCATATCGGGCAGTATTTTCGCGCTCTCTCGCGTTCCGCGCTCTCACGCGCCC